>JAVSCE010014087.1:0-188035 GCA_032199065.1 Smutsia gigantea | reverse complement strand
TTTCACAAACAGTAACTAGACTGGTATTATTTAACAAGCAGGAATGTTTCAACTAAGTATACATTCAAATTCATCAAGTGATTGTACCATATCTCTGCTCAAACCATACTATCCTCCTCACAATATATAGGATAACATACAAATTCCTCAGCCTAACATGCTGGCCCATCCACCATTCCCTAAATCCATATCCTATATTTAGTCACCTTCATCCCTTTTCAAAAGTAACTGCCTATTCCTAAAATGCCTTCTTCTCCTTATTTATTTAAATCCCAGACATTCTTCAAAGTCCTTTTCAAATGCAGTTTAATCCATGATATCCTCAACTGGAATCAATCTTTGGGTCTTTTTTTTTTTTTAATATAATTTATTTTATTATCATTAATTTACAATTACATGTGCAATATTACGATTATTAAACTACCCCTTCATCAGGTCCCCCTCACCAACCCCATTACAGTCACTGTCCATCAGCATAGTGAGATGCTATAGAATCACTACTTGTCTTCTCTGAGTTGTACTGCCCTCCCCGTGCCCCCCCCACATTACATTTGCTAATCGTAATACCCCTTTTTCCCTCTTATCCCTCCCTTCCCGCCCATTTTCCCCAGTCCCTTTCCCTTTGGTAACTATTAGTCCGTTCTTGGGTTCTGTGAGTCTGCTGCTGTTTTGTTCCTTCAGTTTTTTTCTTTGTTCTTATCCTCCACATATGGGTGAAATCATTTGATACTTGTCTTTTTCGGCTTGGCTTATTTCACTGAGCATAATACCCTCTAGCTCCATCCATGTTGTTGCAAATGGTAGGATTTGTTTTCTTCTTATGGCTGAATAATATTCCATTGTGTATATGTACCACATCTTCCTTATCCATTCATCTACTGATGGACACTTAGGTTGTTTCCATTTCTTGGCTATTGTAAATAGTGCTGCAATAAACATAGGGGTGCATCTGTCCTTTTCAAATTGGGCTGCTGCATTTCTTGGCTATTCTTAGGGTAAATTCCTAGGAGTGGAATTCCTGGGTCAAATGGTATTTCTATTTTGAGTTTTTTGAGGAACCTCCATACTGCTTTCCACAATGGTTGAACTAATTTGCAGTCCCACCAGCAGTGTAGGAGGGTTCCCTTTTCTCCACATCCTCGCCAACATTTGTTGTTGTTTGTGTTTTGGATGTTGGCCATCCTCACTGGTGTGAGGTGATATCTCATTGTGGTTTTAATCTGCATTTCTCTGATGATTAGCGATGTGGAGCATCTTTTCATGTGCCTGTTGGCCATCTGAATTTCTTCTTTGGAGAAGTGTCTATTCATGTCCTCTGCCCATTTCTTAATTGGATTATTTGCTTTTTGTTTGTTAAGGTGCATGAGTTCTTTATATATTTTGGATGTCAACCCTTTATCAGATACGTTTTTTATGAATATATTCTCCCATACTGTAGGATGTCTTTTTGTTCTACTGATGGTGTCCTTTGCTGTACAGAAGCTTTTCAGCTTGATATAGTCCCACTTGTTCATTTTTGCTTTTGTTTCCCTTGCCCGGGGAGATATGTTCATGAAGAAGTTGCTCATGTTTATGTCCAAGAGATTTTTGCCTATGTTTTTTTCTAAGAGTTTTATGGTTTCATGACTTACATTCAAGTCTTTGATCCACCTTGAGTTTACCTTTGTGTATGGGGCTAGACAGTAGTCCAGTTTCATTCTCTTACATGTAGCTGTCCAGTTTTTCCAACACCAGCTGCTGAAGAGGCTGTCATCTCCCCATTGTATATCCAAGGCACTTTTATCAAATATTAATTGACTGTATATGTTTCGGTTAATGTTTGGAATTTCTATTCTGTTCCACTGGTCTGTGGGTCTGTTTTTGTGCCAATACCAAATTGTCTTGATTACTGTGGCTTTGTAGTAGAGCTTGAAGTCAGGGAGTGTAATTCCCCCTGTTTTATTCCTCCTTCTCAGGATTGCTTTGGCTATTCGGGGTCTTTTGTGGTTCCATATGAATTTTAGAATTATTTGTTCCAGTTCATTGAAGAAAGCTGTTGGTAGTTTGATAGGGATTGCATTGAATCTGTAGATTGCTTTAGGTAGTATAGCCATTTTGACAATATTTATTCTTCCTAGCCAAGAGCATGGGATGCATTTCCATTTGTTAGTGTCCTCTTTAATTTCTCTTAGGAGTGTCTTGTAGTTTTCAGAGTACAGGTCTTTCACTTCCTTCGTTAGGTTTATTCCTAGGTATTTTATTCTTTTTGATGCAATTGTGAATGGAATTGTTTTTCTGATTTCTCTTTCTGTTAGTTCATCATTAGTGTATAGGAAAGCAACAGATTTCTGTGTGTTAATTTTGTATCCTGCAACTTTGCTGAATTCAGATATTAGTTCTAGTAGTTTTGGAATGGAATCTTTAGGGTTTTTTATGTACAGTATCATGTCATCTGCAAATAGTGACAATTTGACTTCTTCTTTACCAATCTGGATGCCTTGTATGTCTTTGTTTTGTCTGATTGCTGTGGCTAGGACCTCCAGTACTATGTTGAATAACAGTGGAGAGAGTGGGCATCCTTGTCTTGTTCCGATCTTAGATGAAAAGCTTTCAGCGTCTCGCCGTTAAGTATGATGTTAGCTGTGGGTTTGTCATATATAGCCTTTATGATGTTGAGGTACTTGCCGTCTATACCCATTTTGTTGAGAGTTTTAATCAGGAATGGATGCTGAATTTTGTCAAATGCTTTTTCAGCATCTATGGAGATGATCATGTGGTTTTTGTTCTTCTTTTTGTTGATGTGGTGGATGATGTTGATGGATTTTCGAATGTTGTACCATCCTTGCATCCCTGGGATGAATCCCACTTGATCATGGTGTATGATCCTCTTGATGTATTTTTGAATTCGGTTTGCTAATATTTTGTTGAGTATTTTTGCATCTACGTTCATCAGGGATATTGGTCTGTAATTTTCTTTTTTGGTGAGGTCTTTGCCCGGTTTTGGTATTAGAGTGATGCTGGCTTCATAGAATGAGTTTGGAAGTATTCCCTCCTCTTCTATTTTTTGGAAAACTTAAGGAGAATCGGTGTTATTTCTTCTCTATATGTCTGGTAGAATTCAGAGGTGAATCCATCAGGCCCAGGGGTTTTGTTCTTGGGTAGTTTTTTGATTACCAATTCGATTTCGTCACTGGTGATTGGTCTGTTTAGTTTTTCTGTTTCTTGCTTGGTCAGTCTTGGAAGGTTGTATTTTTCTAAGAAGTTGTCCATTTCTTCTATGTTTTCCAGCTTGTTAGCATATAGATTCTCATAATATTCTCTTATGATTCTTTGTATTTCTGTGGGGTCTGTCGTGATTTTTCCTTTCTCATTTCTGATTGTGTTTATGTGTGTAGATTCTCTTTTTCTCTTAATGAGTCTGGCTAGGGGTTTATCTATTTTGTTTATTTTTTCAAAGAACCAGCTCTTGGTTTTATTGATTTTTTTCTATTGTTTTATTCTTCTCAATTTTATTTATTTCTTCTCTGATCTTTATTATGTCCCTCCTTCTGGTGACTTTGGGCCTCATTTGTTCTTCTTTTTCCAATTTCAGTAATTGTGTCTTTAGACTATTCATTTGGGAATGTTCTTCCTTCTTTAAATAGGCCTGGATTGCAATATACTTTCCTCTTAGAACTGCCTTTGCTGCGTCCCACAGAAGTTGTGGCTTTGTGTTGTTGTTGTCATTAGTCTCCATATATTCTTTGATTTCTGTTTTGATCTGGTCGTTAACCCATTGATTAATTAGGAGAGTGTTGTTAAGTCTCCATGTATTTGTGAGCTTTTTGATTTCTTTCTAAAATTTATTTCTAGTTTTATACCTTGGTGATCTGAGAAGTTGCTTGGTAGGATTTCAATATTTTTGAAATTACTGAGGTTCTTTTTGTGGCCTAGTATGTGGTCTATTCTGGAAAATGTTCCATGTGCACTTGAGAAGAATGTGTATCCTGTTGCTTTTGGGTGTAGAGTTCTGTAGATGTCTGTTAGGTCCATCTGTTCTAGTGTGTTGTTCAGTGCCTCTGTGTCTTTACTTATTTTCTGTCTGGTTGATCTGTCCTCTGGAGTGAGTGGTGTGTTGAAGTCTCCTAAGATGAATGCATTGCTGTCTATTTCCTCCTTTAATTCTGTTAGTATTTGTTTCACATATGCTGGCGCTCCTGTGTTGGGTGCATATATATTTATAATGGTTATATCTTCTTGTTGGACTGACCCCTTTATCATTATGTAATGTCCTTCTTTATCTTTTGCTACTTTCTTCGTTTTGAAGTCTATTTTGTCTGATACAAGTACTGCAACACCTGCTTTTTTCTCTTTGTTGTTTGCATGAAATATCTTTTTCCATCCCTTCACTTTTAGTCTGTGTATATCTTTGGATTTGAGGTGAGTTTCTTGTAGGCAGCATATAGATGGGTCTTGCTTTTTTATCCATTCTGTTA
This sequence comes from Smutsia gigantea, assembly GCA_032199065.1. Taxonomy (NCBI): domain Eukaryota; kingdom Metazoa; phylum Chordata; class Mammalia; order Pholidota; family Manidae; genus Smutsia; species Smutsia gigantea. Next base: position 183,581 of record JAVSCE010014087.1, on the reverse strand, counting down.
CTCTGTGTCTTTTGATTGGTGCATTCAGTCCATTTACATTTAGGGTGATTATTGATAGGTATGTTCTTATTGCCATTGCTGGCTTTAGATTCGTGGTTACCAAGGGTTCAAGGGTTGCTTCTTTACTATCTAACAATCTAACTTAACTTTCTTGTTAAGTTATTGTAAACACAGTCTGATGTTTCTTTATTTCTCTCCCTTCTTATTCCTCCTCCTCCATTCTTTCTATAATAGGTGTTTTATTCTTTGCCTTTAGTTAGTATTTGGATGGTCTGCTTTCTTTGCTATGATTTTTTTTCCTCTGGTGACATCTTTTAAGCCTTAGGTGTGCTTCCCTCTAGAGCAGTCCATTTAAGATATGCTGTAGTGGTGGTTTATGAGACGCAAACTCTCTTAACTTTCGTTTATCTGGAAATTGTTTAATCCCTCCATCATATTTAAATGATAATCGTGCTGGATACAATATTCTTGGTTCGAAGGCCCTTCTGTTTCATAACGTTAAATATATCATGCCATTCTCTTCTGGCCTGTAAGGTTTCTGTTGAGAAGTCTGATGATAGTCTGATGGGTTTTCCTTTGTAGGTGATCTTTTTTCTCTCTCTAGCTGCCTTTAATACCCTGTCTTTATCTTTGATCTTTGCCATCTTAATTATTATGTGTCTTGGTGTTGTCTTCCTTGGGTCCCTTGTGTTGGGAGATCTATGAGCTTCAGTGGACTGCGAGACTACTTCCTTCCCCAGCGAGGGAAAGTTTTCAACAATTATTTCTTCAAAGACACTTTCTATCCCTTTTCTCTCTCTTCTTCCTCTGGTACTCCTATAATGCGAATATTGTTCCGTTTGGATTGGTCACACAGTTCTCTTAATATTCTTTCATTCCTAGAAATCCTTTTATCTCTCTCTGCCTCAGCTGCTCTGTACTCCTGTTCTCTGTTTTCTATTCCATTAACAGTCTCTTGCATCTCATCCATTCTGCTGTTAAGCCCGTCGATCGCTTGTCTGATTTCTGTATTGTCTTTCCTTCAGTTCCCTCACTTCCTCCCTCAGCTCTTGCACATTTCTCTGTAGGTCCATCAGCATGGTTATGACTTTTATTCTAAATTCTTTTTCAGGCAGGCTGTGCATTTCCATCCCTTCAGACTCCCTCTCTGGGGTTGTCTGGTTGATTTTGGTCTGAACCATATTCCTCTGTCTTTTCATGGCTGTATAATTTGGTCACTAATAGTTGCCACGTATGTCAGCTGGGCTCTTTAAGACTTTAAAAAGAAAAGAAAAAAAAAAGAGAAAAAAAGAAAAAAAAGAAAAAAAAAAGAAAGAAAGAAAAGAAAAAAAAAAACAAAAACAAAACAAAACAAAACAAAAAAACAAAAAAATGCCCACCGGACGTAGATTCTGTGGGAATGCTCTAGGTGGCGCTATTGCCCCACTATTCCACAGCTGTGACTGTGCCGCTCCGCAGGGCCCTTTATCGCTCTGGCAGGGTGGGAACGAATAGGAGGCTGTTGATCTCAGTGAGAAGTGTAAGTATGGCTACGCTTCCTCAGTCGCCAGCTAAGGCGTCTGAAACTCCCCAGGACTCCCAGCCTGCTGGGCTGAGTGTGCTGGGGCGATCCGGCTCCTCCGCTGGGCTCCTGTCTCTTTAAGACCACTGAGGAAAGCGCGCACTTTTTTTTTCCTTCCCGGGAGCCGGCTGCAAGCCCCCTGGTGCGTTCCCCGCTCAGATCCTGCCCCTCTGTCTCTCCAATCTCCGCTGCACTGCGCAATGTGGGTCAGCGCTCCCCGTGCAGATCCCCGGGGCTGGCTACTTCGCGGGGTGCACTTCCACTCCCTCCCGGCTCTGAATCCTCTCCTCCCGCCGGTGCGCTGGGGTGGGGGAGGGCTCGGGTCCCGCCGGATCGCGGCTCCGTATCTTACCCGCCTCTTGGGGTGCCGAGTCCTCTCGGGTGTAGCTGCACGCTGTGCGCTTTCCTGTGTATTCTCGTCTCTCTTTTAGGAATAGATGTATTTTCTGTGTTTTCGTAGATAAATATAGTGTTGGGAGGAGATTTCTGCCGCCCTGCTCACACCGCCATCTTCCCGGAAGTCGATCTTTGGGTCTTTGATGTAGATCCTTCTTCATTCAGTCTGCCTCCTACTGGTGCAATTTATACTCGTGCTTCCTTCTTATTTCACACCACCCATATGATGTTAAAAATCTCTTCAATAGGAGCATAATTTGAATTATGTTTTCAGGTTTTCTCTGTAACCCAGTGCCTTGGACATAGCAGGTACTCAGTAAATATTTACAGATTTGAGATAGGCAATAGACAGTACCTCCATCAGACCCAGGTAAGCGGGACACTGCCCTTGATAGACCTCGTGCTTTATGGGGCCCTGTATATCACAAACACACAGGCAAAAATAAATGTATTAAAAAACACATGGGCATTTTCTATCATTAGGATCGATCACTTAGCATCAATTTAGCACAACTCATAATCATTTGCTGTGTGTCTAATACAACTCAGGCCCCACAGAAATGCTTCTTTGTGTCTTTGCCCACTGTCCTCAGAACAAGGCAACACTGTTACCAGGTGCTAAGCTTTGTGGCAGAAGTGCTTAGGTTACAGAGAAGACCTGTTAATTAAAGCCTTCCTCTCAGAAAGCTTACATATCATAGATACTGGGAAGTATAGCTTCCTATTAATGCCGTCAGCCATTTTCTTGTTTCTCTGTATTAAAATTAATGACTTTCATGACTTAGCATAATATTTGCATAGTTGGCACATGGCAGTTGAAAAACATTTTGGCATATAAATTAATATTATCCTTAAATTTCTATATATGTAAGTCTAGATGACACTTGTACTAAACATGATACCAATTATCTACATTGGCTGTTTGATGGTCATTGAAATCTAGAATTAAGGATTATTTTATTTGAACAAAAATAATAAGATTTAAATCAATTTTTAAAAGGTTAAAATTTTCAGTTTTTTTTAAATACTTTTGATTTATTGCTATCCATTAATAATTTGTATTCTTATTTTAAATCAATAATTTTTAATTGTTAGAAGAAAAAAGTTTTTAAAATACATTAGATATGTTTTTATTTTTAACTTTCACATAAGCATATTTTTATAAAAATGAATTCAATTTTATACATTTTAGTGACTTGAAGGGGCAAAATTCAAAAGATTGTTCTTTGTGAGGATATTTTCTTTGTTTTTTATTTATTTTATTTTTTATTTTATAAGAAAATATTCATTTTATTTTTTGAAAACATATATAGCAAAACACCCACTTATAAAAATTATTTATAACTCAATCACATTTTACTGAAAATTTAAATGAAAATTGACCAGTGTCTACCACTAAGATTTTGATGTTTAGCCTTTCAATCTTCCCATTGTATTTTCCTAAACTCATAAGGACATATATGCATACCAGCACATAGACATTTCTGAACAAAAAACAGTGAATCATAGAATACACATTCATCTGCAATACAATGTCTCCAAATTTCCAAAAGCAAAATTTGAAGCAAGACTTTAAGAAGAAAATAAGAATTTATCCTAATTGCTAAACCCTTCCACAACTATATCAGAGCATAGTACATTGATGCTAAATTTGTCTGGTATCTTTTCTTGCCTTCTAGAATTCACCATAGTCCAGATTTCTTTCTGGAACTGAATTCAGTTACAGATACATTTCCGGTCCCATATTACTCAAGTTGTTTTTTGGAAAGCACCTGACACTTATAAATTGGTCCCCAGTTTTGGAGCACCATAAATAGAAACCCTAAAATAATATAAGTAATAAAAAATTCATTCCCCCCGCCACTGACAATGCTATGAGAGGGCAGTGATTCCCATCAGAAAATCAAGACTTGAAAAAGAGGAATAGAAATATGAATTTTCAGTTTTAAATGGAAAGGAATGGTCATTTTCTAATCTAAAATTGTTCTAAAACCAGATAATGACTATATGTGGCCAAAAAGCACAGTAGAAGGGAAATGTGGAAGGAAAGCAAATGTCTGAGGTTCTCCTGAAGTGACATCTTACCCACACCACTAGAAGAGAAGCCAGGGAGGCTCTCTGAACGGCTATTTCCAAAAGGAGGGTTTCATCTGGAACTCCCTCCCGCATTTAATCAACTGCATATGTTGTTTATTGCTCCAGTGTCGAGAACATTATTGCTTAATTAAATTGTTTCACTCTTTGGCTATCATAAATGCCACATCTCTTTAAAGCCATGTTTTATTTAGTAAAAGTTTGTTTTATCACCCAAAGAAAGGATTATTAAATTGAATGGGTGACTATTTCAGCTCAAGTTAAAATCAATAATATTTATCTGGGCCTTAGGTGCTAAATTTGAGATTCCATGTTTTTCACGTTGCTGCAGCCCTATATCTAAACATCACTGACGCTTCTTTCTCCAGTGTTCATTTGTGATTTATGGCTGTTCTAGTAGGTGGGACGAAAGCTTCAAGGCCTCTTGCAGTGTTTAAGCTTCTAATAATCAGAGGAGTCTTCCCTTTGTACTCTTTTTGAACTGGGGCTGCCCTTCTCAATTTTAGAAAGTCATGAAAAATAGAATTTTAAAAGTTCAGAGCTTAATCTGTTTTCTAAAATACTTAATATCTGACTTTTAGGAAAAAAATGTCATTGTATTAAACATCCCATAAAATTTCATATAAAATAAAATCCTTAGGTCCTTGAATAAAGATTCTTAGCTCTGTTATTTTGTCATCACTGACTAATAATCTGATGAGAGGTGAAGTCTTCAAATGCCTTCGAGTGGTTTCAAACATTAAAATGTTTCTAAAAGCAAACTTCTCATTCATAAAACTATAATTCACTCTTTAAGGAATAGTGTTTCTATTTTCCTATTTAATTTACATAATGAAAGCAGTTATAAATAACATTATTAGGATACTTAATATCAAAGCCTAAATGATTATTAATTGCTTAAATACAGAGAAAGTTTGTCATTCAATCACTATAAAAATTATTTTTCATTATGTTGGGCATGTTGGAAACTAATTATTTAAATAGGCATGGTTAAAATTTCACCAGAAGACATCCCCCCAAAATGAGATCTATGTTTTTTTAAGAAAATCTATTTGAAATATGACTTACAACTAAACCATAACATCAAAAGAATCAACCAATGACTAGTTTGAATTACTAAAGTATATTTCTGCCAGAAATTTTCTTTAGGAAGAAAGGTACAAAAATTCAGGTTCAGTAGCTGTATTACAATGTAACTATTTCTTTTTGCTATTGAATATCAACATATCTCAATCAAAAATAATTTCCTTTACATTAGGAATTGCTTATCTACTGAAAACTGATATGAATGAAGCTTGAAAAAATCCTTACAGTAATTGCTCTTCAGTGCTTTCTATATTTAAATCATTCTGTTCATTCATTCAAGTTCAATATGAAAAGGAGTAAATGAAAACACTACAGACACTATATTAATATCGAGAAAAATTATACTGTGAAATGTGTATCTTAAACCTACAATTTTTAATCTAAATTTTAATTTCAAAAGTTAGAAAACAAAGCAGCTATTTTTAACTTATCTAATTATTTTCATTTATCTAAATGCTATTTGGCAATGCAAGCCATGTAGGAAACTCCTAAAAACAATCCCAATAGGTATTTTAACTGGCCATAACATTAAAGTTTGGTGTGAAAATTTTGAGTAGGTACACTGAGAATCTGGCCTTCCCACAACACACTCACAAAAGAATAGACTGATTTCTCAAAATACTGAACTCAATACTGAAAGAACTGACTATACCATTTTAGTCATTATTAATAAGGATCTACATCTAAAAAAATCAGAAACACTTTAAGATTATTGATTTGTAGCAAAGGATGTTCAAAAGTCTCCCTTCAAACTTGTATTTGTAGGGAAAGGAAATAACCTTTACTGTAGAGTAGGTATAAAAGGAACCAGATGATTCATCTCTGGGAATCTGCTTGTTGAATTTGATGGATCATTCTTAAAAGCGACGTTGCTAATCTTCAGGTTTTCTTTTTTAGGTTATTCACAGATCAGTAGGTTTTCCAGCTAATACAGGTCTGATGCTCTTCTGTCTTCACACATGGTATTCATCATATCTTGACAAGAAAAGACCTTCAGTCTACAAATAACCTTCACTGAAGTAAGACATGTAAGTGGGTTTCTTTATGAAAGATAGATTTTATGGCTGAATAAAAAACAACTGTAGTTAAAAAGTGTCATTGCATGGCCTTATTTGAAGATTTTTCCTTCAAAGAACTCTAATGTTTGTTACTGAAACTACTAATAGACCAAAAAAAAAAAAAAAAGAAAGTATTAAATTACTGTATCATTAACCACAAATGCAACAGGAAGGGTTGATCAGCTCCATATTTTATCATTCTGAAGCATTCAGCCTTTAAAATATTTAAGCATCCACATTAGTTCTTGTCAAAGTAGCACAAAGCAGTGCATAATGCGACCCGATGTAAGAGCAGAACAAGATAAGAGGTTACAGTCGGGGTGAAATTGCCACAATGGAATTGCCCCATGCGATAGATAATAGTCCCGCTTCCTGTTGCCAGACAATTACTAAATGATGTTGAATGTTTTCTCTATGTTTTCACTTGGTCATGCTAAAGGAATCAAGTTGAGTTGGTATTGAACTACCAGGGATGAAACAGTAAATTTGAGGCATCCTACACCCACTGCATTATTTTATATGGCCGGTTAGAAAAAAAAAAGTTGATCAAATTTCATGGTGTCAGATAGTGTGGTGATCTGGGTTCTCATGGTATAAATGGCAACTTTAAAGAAAATATTAAGGACTTTCAAGCTGGGCAAGTACTGAAATGATTTCTCATTGAAATTAAAGTGTCTGAAGAATCTCTTTGCATAGAGCTTGCTGAGCACCGATTAAAGGAATAGCTGAGAGACAATTTCTTAAAACACCTTTAAATTCCTCCAATGGTCTGAACTATATTAGCAAAATCCCATATAAGCCAAAACATATCAAAATATGATTATCAGTGAAATTAATATAGGGCACTTAAAAGCACAAATTTTAACCCTACTCTGTGGGGTGAAGGATGGTAAGGAGCAACGTGGTTGCCAGAACTAACAAAAAAAAATCCTACCAGCAAAACTCCTGTTTTGCATAGATGTTTATTACAAAATTATCCTGTTCTTGTCTAGAATTTAATCCAAACAATAGTCCTGGGAAAAAAATCTATTAATGTGATTTAAGGAAATTCCACAACAACAGGCATGTGTTTAGTAAATCTACTCCAACTCTTAGTCCATTCTTTCATTTGTTCATTCAATAAACAGTGGATTCCTGATCTGTATGAGTTGCTGGAGAAACAGTGGTCAACTAAACAAATAAGGAGCTTACATTCTGATAGGAGAGAAAAACAATGAACAAAAATGAAGTATAAAACAATTATAGGCTGTAATATGCAATGTTTAAAATAAGCCAGATGTTGTGATGGAACAGACTGATTAGGGCAGGTTTCTTGGAGCAGATGATAATAAGCTAAGACCTAGAAGGAGAAAGAATTGGCTGACTATCTGAAAACCAGGAGAATTGTTTCATGCTGGGGAAAGAGCTAGTGTTTGGACAGTTCTAGAAACTTAGAAATTTAGAAAAGGCCAGTGTAACTGAGGACTTGACAGGGTGCATGAAATGAAATGGGCACATCAGCCAGACCACATCAAGCCTTATAGGCCTAACAAGAGTCTGGATCTTATTCTAAAGTCATTATGAGTTTTAAGCAATCTTTGATGAGAATAAATCCAATTCCAAAGTACTAAATTATTAGGGTGATTAAGAGGAAAAAGTTCAGAAGTGAAAAAGGATTTTTTTTTAAGTATATATGTATTGTATGATCTAAAAGAAGTTAAAACCATCCCATATCTTGGAAACTTTGTAAGTTATCCTTGTGGCAAGTACTCATCAACTGTCATGAAAAATGACAATTAAAAAAAAAACAAGCAAACATTTGGGCATATGACACTGATATATAAAACTGCAGTTTCAATTATATTCACATGTACTGTAAAATAAAAATGCACGATCCTAAGCATTCTAAGAGTTTTTGTAAGAACACAACACCGATAAAACTGTTGAAATTCCAACTTCAAGGGGATGAATTTAGATGCTAACATAATGTATTGTATATAGTCTTTATGTTTTGAACTATTAAATTTTTTTAGTCCCTGCTTTCAGAAATACTTATTTATCAGTAGTATTTTATTCATACTATAATGTAAGAATAAAATGGATTTTAACCTTTGGAAAATGTAGTATTTTCCAGACCGTCAGTTTAAAAAATATTTGGGTGGCTATACCTGTCTTCAACATTTATGTTGAATAATTTAATACAACATCTCTTAGTTGGGGATTAGCATGCAATGAAATATTGCAAATTTACATAATGCTTACAAAAATATCACAAATGAAAACAAATTTATCAAGTTAATGGTAGTATGTTTTTAATGCTGCAGGAAGATCTGAGGAATAACCAGCATTCAAGAAAGTGGGTAAGATTATGTATCTTTAAACACTTAAATGTAAAACAAAATTTTATATAGGATATTGGATATTTCAAAATATTTTGTGACAAGCAAATATTAAGGGCATAATGATTGCACCTCTTTCTAAAATAGCTTTACCAATCCAATCTCTGATTCTGCTTGCCAGAGCTCTTTTTATTTTGAAGTAAGGAGCTGCAATCCTTCTTAACCTTTTTCCATGCATTGTTTCAGACAAGCCTCTGCAGTGAAAAGGCCAGCTTTGAAGTCCTAGGGACTGCCTAAAGCTCTGGGGTACTACACTTCTGCTCTCATTATTTATTCATTTATTCATTCAGAATTCTTTACTGAGCACAAACTATGCACCAAGCACGTCCTAGACACTTGAGATCCATCAGGGAACAAAACAACAAACGGAAATTGCTCTCAGAGTTTCCTATCTATCAGCAGGAAAGAAACATTAAATGTTAACCATAATAAATAACTAAATTAGAGAGTAGTTTAGAAGATGATGAATGTCATGGAAGAAAGACAAAGGAGAGTGAAATAAGGGAAATCCAGGAGGGAGGCAGGGAGCAGGTTACAACTTTAAGTAGAGTGAGTAGCGTGCACCTCCCTGAGAGGGAGACCTGCGAGCAAAGGCTTGACGGTGGCAAGAGGTTTGCCAGGCATCCAAGGGAAAGCATTCCAGGAAGGCCTAAGGTAGGTAGGCCTGGTGTTTTGGAAGAACTTGAGTGGCAGGAGCAGCATGAGCAAGGGGAGAGGAATGGTGTGCTCTCTGTTGCCCCACATGGTAATAAAGGAGAGTCAGAGCAGCAACAGGCAGGGAAGGAATGGTGGTTAGGAGACTTACAATGAATTCGCATTTTGACAGCAAATATATTGTTTTACTTAGAATTTACAAAAGTGCTACACAAATCAGCAAGAATATAAAAATATTCTAAAGATTATTCACACTTTATGTTTTTCTTTCTTTTTTAAAAAAAATCATCATCATGTTTTGAGGATGGTTGTATCCACACCTCCCCAGCTACCCCAGAGTGTTCAAGCTTGGTTCAGTCTTTCTAAGTAAGGATTGTGCATCTTTGAAGATTGGCATCCACTAAGAACACAACAAGGAAAAGTGGAAACGCTGGCTTTGAAGCAACGACAAAGATGCTCTTGTTGACCAAATTCTAAAATGCTTCCCTGAGCTCTTTTTTGAAGGGGTCCATGACTCTCAGATTTCCTTTTTCATCTCTGCATTGTCTGGTTTTAGCAAGAATCCTGCTAAGATGGTTTAACCAGAACCTCCCATCCTCCAAATCTTATCATCCTTGGTATCTACTCATTTGGGTTCCTCATCCTCCTCCATACCCAGCTGATGTTCCATCACACTGACCCGTCTTCAGCAAGAAGCTCATTAGGTTTAGCTAGAATCTTGTCAATTAGCCTGAATCCCCCCTTCTCCTAATGTTTCCTCTTAGTAATTTTCCATCCACTGACTCCTCCCTACTCCTTGGCTGTAAATTTTTACTTTTCCTTGTCGTGTTTGATTTGACTCCACTCTCTCTCCCCACTGCAAGACTCAATTGCAGTGATTGCTATAGCTGTCATGATGCATTTCCCCCCAAAATAAAGTCTGCCTTGCCATTCTTTAACAAGTGGCAAATAATTGTTTTTTTCACCAACAGTCAGAACAATGGGCAAGCCCAAGAAGCTGCCCCAGTGCTAGAACAAAGATATGCGTAGTAATCACATGGGGAAATGTGGTGAATGTATGCAAAAATGTAAGGTTGTTAAAATATGTGCATTTGGATGGATTGAGTGTCACATCAACACAAATAACTAAAGAGACATCATGAAAATAAATTCCTACATGTAAAATAACCTCTAATCCATCAATGGGCAACACTCTATTTTGACATTCTTAATTTTATTTACCCCTTACAGCCAAAATGGGGGGAGAAAAAGTGTCATCTTGTTTCAATATTTTTAAACAAAACAGAAATCTTTCCACAAACTGTCAACTCAAAACATTCCAAAAGGAAGTAGATAGTTCCATGAAGCAAAGTGCTTTTATCAACAAACCAACAATATGTGTTCATTGCACTGGAGCCCAGGACCACCACATGAGATTATAGTAAAAGCTCTGCATTATTTCCATCTGGCAATGAGAACACAAGATGTTGTGTAAACTACCAGAAGAGCTCTATTTCATTGTAATTAAAATTTAGTGTTACACTTAAGCAATAAGGCAACTCCAGGAGATGTGATTATCATGAGATAATGACCTTGGGGTGTTGCAAGGCAGACAAGTAACCAAATGCCTCCAATCCTCTAGAGGGCAAGATTATTTCTACATAACAATCTCCACCTCCTCTTGCTTACCCTCCCCTGCCCCTGAAGCTGTATGATCACTGAAAGAGGAAAGCTTGGGATTAAGAGTGCCAATATGATTTCTGCAAAAAGAGGGCATTGGGGGACTGGTATATGACAAAGTTGGCATTGTAGAGCGCTGAAGCAGCAGTTTCAAATGAGTTGTGTTGTTTGTGCAATAATTATACGATGGCTTTAGAATTCTCTGGACACAGATAGAACTGTCAGTGATGTCACAGGCATGTAAGTAATCCCCAGCAAGGGCACAGATCTAACCTTTTCCCCTGTTTTGGTTTCATGATTTCCATTTTGTAAGAGCAATAAGATATGACAGGTGGTGCATTTCTTAAGGGTTTATTATATTTCTTGGGTGGTTGAAGATACTCAGCCTTTGGCCCAAACCTCTCAAGACATCTGAGATGTATAATAATTCTCCCAAAATGCAACGCCTGTCATGTCTTATTGCTTAATTGCTTTGTACTTGCCAAGTAATTCTTCTTAAAGTGAATGCAGATAACAGTGCTTACTTAACAGTTTATTCGATGTCACCAGAAACTACTTCTACAATAGGATAACATGAGATCATTTCTAATGTAATGTATGAAGGAACATTCCATTATATTATTGTTATAAACTCTAAACTGAAAGGTCAAAATAATGGAAAGTGTTTATGTTCTGTAATAATTTTTTTAGAGGAGAAAATAAGCTGAAATTCAAGAAGTTAATATAAAATCAAACTATCCTCAATGGCAGCTTTTGTTGAAGTCAATTACCTCAGAGTCAAGAATGTCTCAAACTCTTCCATATCAAAGAGGTGAAAGTGAGAACTTAATTTATAGATATTTTTTAATAAGAAAAAAGGGGAACCAAGACATAAGTGTTAAAAAAAAGAGAAGCACTGGAACATGAAGGAAAACATTTTAAAGTAGGAATATACTAGGGACTTGTGTATGTGAATATATACATGTGTATAAAATACATTGTGCATGGACAAACTGAAATTGTAAAAGAGGAAAATATAAGGTATTAGGTATTTCTTTTCTGGTCAGGGAGAACCTGTTAAATAGGGATGAGCTGATTAGAGTCTACCCAGATGAAATTTCTTTTCATTGCCTTCTATTTCATTTCACCTGTGTATAGTCATTTTGAATAAACACCCTAAACTCCCCACTTAATTTTTACTTCTGTGGAGGCTAAATTTGAGACCACACTAGTATCTGCATCTAGAGTACTTTGGGGTGAGTCTCTGTATTCTTGAAATTCAGAAATACCTATTGAAAGATTAATTCATAGGGCAAAAAAATGTGTATCAATAAACATGACACATTTATTCAAATCAATGAACACAAACTCTGCATTGCTATACTATCCAAATTAGTCCCTGTAACTAGACTAAGTGATTTAGGTACATGACAAAATAACAAATTGCTTTAAGGAATGTCAGTCCTGCTGGATTCTCTCAGACTGTACCCTCAAGCTCCAGTCACCCAACAGCTGTTTCAGCCAAGGACAGGCCTGTGCACAACCCAAGCAATGGAGGCAGAAGAGGCTAGGCATTTGCTCCAGGTCCAGCCCACTCCGTGACTGTCTTTGTTCACCTTTTCTTAGGAGGACCAACTAGGAATTTCAGCTCTCATGTCTTAACTAACTGATATTATGACTTTGGGCGAGGTCCTCTGACCTTTCTCAATCTAGATTCCATGTTTTTTTTAAAGAGGTAGGAACACCAGCCCGATCAACTTCAGAGTTTTTGTGATGATAGTGAAGCAGATTACAAAGAAATGGTTTATATTTTAAGTGCTCATCAGATCTGTTTCTGGTATTGTGGTGGTTGCTGTTTTTGCGCTTTTTACTTTTGTACTGGATTGACCATTGAAAATGAGTGATAAACACATTTAAGTACAAGGTGGGGGAAAAATCAAACTAAAGGGATAAACAGGGGGTAGGCTGGACTAGCGGCCACATTCTTATTTTCTAAAAGTGTCGGGTAAAGGAATAGAAAAGATCAACTTTAAAAAATTGTAATGAGACAAATCTCCAAAAGATAAACACAAGAAAAATTCAGTTGCTAAATTTCTATGTTGAAAATCCACTTATTGATAGGTATTGCTAAATTCGTCCTCTTCATGAAGCCTGCCTTCATTGAAAAGGAGGCAATAAATCTCTCTTTGTATTATTACTCTGTATCAACAGGAACCTTCTCCTGTTGGTTCTTCACCTATATCCTGATGTTTCTTTACCTAAAAACATTTTGCTATTTTAGTTATTATATGGCCCATCTTGCAGATTCTGTTGTATGTTCAAGTCAATTCTGTCTCAGATTATTAACTACAGAGCAAGAAAAAAATCTGACATAGATCATTATATTGGGAAATGTTAATAAATGTTTTTGAGGGTAAGGAGAACTCTTTTCATTTAAAAATATACCTGTATGTATTGTTATTTAGGAAATCAACATATTTTACACCACAATGTTAATCACTTATTTGTTACTCCTTCTACATAAGCAAGGAAGTTTTTCTTGACTCATATTACAATTTATTCTTGTATTGAGTATAGTTATTTTGTTCCTCTTTTTATTGTGTATATTTTTTGCCTATTACTAGAACTCTTTTTAGAAGGAACTTTAATTGTAAGTGATTTTTTTCCTCAAATTCCTTGTTTAGGATGCATCTGACCACAAATTATAAGAACACAGAGGAAGTTCTCCACTCTCTCCAACATAGGTAGATATGCTAAGCATGATTTGGGATAGATTTTAATGAGGGATAGATTTTAATTTTTCTTAATTTTTTTTTCACTATTAATAAAAAGAGTTTGACCCCCATGTGATTTCCTAAAATTGTTTCCTTTAGTTTTCTTTTTTTGAAATAGATTGGATTCATAAGTCAAGCCTGCCAAGAGAGAATAAAATTGGAATTATTCAGTGAATGAAGACAATTTAGAAAGCAAACTAGTATAAATTCCAACTTTCTCAAATCGTTTTTCCTTGGTGGTACTTTTATCTATGGAAGTAATAGGGGACAGACAATATGGGGGCTTTCCTAAATCGAATGCCCCCTTGCCGGGGGGACTGTTTATTCACCTCTCGGAACTATTCAAACACAGTCTTTCCTGATACCCGGCCAAGGAAAAAAGTGGGACTATTTTCCTATAGATTAAACTTTTACTGTACAAAGAAGCCAGCTGTACCGATCTAGACAATGAGTAGCCAACACATGTCTGCTGACTATCTATCATCAATTTTTTTAATGCCCTCTGGGCAGAACACTATTTGGCATGTGATGATTCATTTGGGTGGGAGAACCAGTCCCAGGCTCACTCTGCCTCAATCAGGAGTGCTTTGTCAACAACCTAACGCACGTGTTCAGCACCTCATCATGTCCCCGAGATGATTGCGACCTTTTCCGGTGGTGACGATGGTGGTGGCATTATGCAGTTGCATTATTGATATAGTTGCTTTGTGGCTAACCATGATTCTGTCATTTCTGAAACTACTGGGCTTTCCAGAATGCTCAGTTCTTTCCTGCACTTTCCAAACAGTTTAATACATACATTCAGGCCTCTTAGTTTAATTTTTCATACAACTGGTTCCCACTTTCTATCCCACATCTAACATGGTGACAAATAATAATTATGCATTTGTTTGGGGATAAATTCTTCAAAGACTTCACAGGGATCCTCGTAATACCTGCCTGAAACTTGTTCTACTCCCTGGCACCAGAGAGGGTTAGTGTGAGCCTCCTTAAAGAGTTCATCTACACAGTGATTCCATAGAAATCAAGATCGCTCAAATATACTTCCCTCATTTCCTTAAACGAAAATTATAAAACATGGACACTTAAGTATTAGAAATAGCTTTATACTCTGTGGTCTTGTCATTGTTATGAACTCTATTAATGGTTAATCTTGATGGTTATTATGAATTCTAACAGTGTAAGACTTTAAGGCAGAGATATTTAGGAAATCTTTATAGGATTCCCTATATGAAGACAGGTACTTTTTCATGTTTACCTGTACATTGCAATGGCACCTTGCATTTTAAAAAGCTAAATATTTGTGATCTGTTCACTGTTTGTGAAAACAAACAAGAGGTAGATGTAAACCTCATTTCCCCTGGGTGACTGTCATCTACCTTTGTCATCCAGAACTGGATGGAAACCTTTCTTTGGCTCTGAAGATGAGACATGCTCCTAATAAATAGGTATCATAACACTATAGTACCAATTTTTTTTCTTCCACTTTCAAGATGTTTTCCATGGGAAATAATAAGGTAACTCAATCATGAGGGACCCCAATAGTTACTACACTAGTGACCTATCATTCTCATGGCCCACAGCTGGCAATTCCTGATTTACATATGCATTCATTACCAACTATAGACCAAGAACTTAGAGGTACTTGGGATATAAAGAGCAGAGAATTCAACTGCAGCTCTGTAAAAGTATGTTTGTTTTTTTCAATAATTTCTTTTATGTCATGAAATAGTGGGCTTAAATTTTTATAGACAGCTCATTATGCAAAGTAAAAGATAAATAATACAAGTATAGACAAGGAAAATGAAAAAATAAACAAATACTCAAAAAACAAAATGCCAGCAGGTAAAAATTACACAGATCACAAAACATTTTAACAGAACTAGAGTAATAGACTACCACAAACAAAATACACTGTCTGTTATCCAAGGCACTGACAGGGCAGAGATTGCAAAAACCGATGCACATATAAACCCTTCAAGGCATTTCTTAAGCAACTGTGTAAAACTCAAGCCCCACTAAATCATGAATCCAAGTTGCTAAGTGTAATATAATGAGTTAAGAAATACATATATTTTATTCATAAATGACGTATCTGATAAGGGGTTGACATCCAAAATATATAAAGAACTCACGCACCTTAACAAACAAAAAGCAAATAATCCAATTAAGAAATGGGCAGAGGACATGAATAGACACTTCTCCAAAGAAGAAATTCAGATGGCCAACAGGCACATGAAAAGATGCTCCACATCGCTAATCATCAGAGAAATGCAGATTAAAACCACAATGAGATATCACCTCACACCAGTGAGGATGGCCAACATCCAAAACACAAACAACAACAAATGTTGGCGAGGATGTGGAGAAAAGGGAACCCTCCTACACTGCTAGTGGGAATGCAAATTAGTTCAACCATTGTGGAAAGCAGTATGGAGGTTCCTCAAAAAACTCAAAATAGAAATACCATTTGACCCAGGAATTTCACTCCTAAGAATTTACCCTAAGACTACAGCAGCCCAGTTTGAAAAAGACATTTGCACCCCTATATTTATCGCAGCACTATTTACAATAGCCAAGAAATGGAAGCAACCTAAGTGTCCATCAGTAGATGAATGGATAAAGAAGATGTGGTACATATACACAATGGAATATTATTCAGCCATAGAAGAAAACAAATCCTACCATTTGCAACAACATGGATGGAGCTAGAGCGTATTATGCTCAGTGAAATAAGCCAAACCGAAAAAGACAAGTATCAAATGATTTCACTCATATGTGGAGTATAAGAACAAAGGAAAAAACTGAAGGAACAAAACAGCAGCAGACTCACAGAACCCAAGAAAGGACTCATAGTTACCAAAGGGAAAGGGACTGGGGAAGATGGGTGGGAAGGGAGGGATAAGGGGGAAAAAGGGGCATTATGATTAGCAGACGTAATGTTGGGGGGCACGGGGAGGGCTGTACAACTCGGAGAAGACAAGTAGTGATTCTATAGCATCTCACTACGCTGATGGACAGTGACTGTAATGGGGTTGGTGGGGGGGACCTGATGAAGGGTGTAGTTTAATAACCATAATATTGCACATGTAATTGTAGATTAATGATACCAAAATAAATTATATAAAAAAAAGAAATACATATATTTGTCATTCATATTTCACAGGTATATCTGGTCTTCATCTATAGTTCCTTAAAATACTGCAGAGCCTTAAAGGTGAAATGTGCATCTGTCATGTTAATGAGAGATTTTGTACCCCACCCAAGGACAGGGGCTGGAGGTTGAGTCAGCCAATGGCCAGTGACTTAGTCAACGATGACTATGCAGTGAAGCCCTCACAAAATCCCATGAGAAGAACATCCCTCTTACATCCTGCTTCTCTGTCGGAGAGAGCTTCCACGCTTGGGGAACCAGAAAGCTTCCATGCTACCAAGCCAGGTCCCAAGTTCCACAAAGATAGAAGCTCCTTTATTTGGGACCTTGCTCTATGTATCTCTTCATCTGACTTAACTTGTATCCTTTATGATATCCCTTATTAAACTGGTAAACATAAGTGTTTTTCTGAGTTCTGTGAGCTGCTCTGGCAAATTAATCTAACCTCAGGAGGAGGTCATGGAAACCTCCAATCTGTAGCTGGTTGATCAGAAGCACAAGAAACTGCCTGGGGCTTGCAACCAGTGTCTGGAGTGTGGGGTGGCGGGCAGTCTTGAAGGACAGAGCCCTTCACCTGGGGAATCTGGTGCTGTCTCCAGGCAGATAGCATCAGAATTGAGTTCTTGGACACCCTGCTGGAGTTCAAGAATTGCTTGGTGCTGTGCGTGGGAAGATCACACACACACACACACACACACACACACACATTGGAATGAGTTCCAGGAACCCTAAAGGGGTTACACTGCTTCGTATACTATTGTTGTACATGAAAAAACACACTAACAAATACAAAATTGGCAGTCTAGAGCTTCACCTCCTTTGATTTCCTCTCTTCCACTCCACAAATTGTAAAAATGTAAAAGAGATAAGCAGTGAAACAATTAACATCTCTTCAGATTCACAGATTTTGTTATTGAAAACAGAAATAGATCTAAAGGTAACTCACCATCACAGCATGATTTCAGTATTGTTGACTTGATCTCCTACTATGTTCCAGTTACTGTTTCACTAACATCTGATTCAGCAAATTGAATTCGGTGGAAATTGCCTCTTCAAAGTCCTTACCTTCATCTCCGAAAACTGGGTCGGTCTAAAATGACTGTGTTACATAAATGACTTCCTCGTCTGCCTTGCTGAAGGGAATGAGCTTATCAGAATCAGCCTAGTGACAAATCCAAAAGTTTCTTGATGAGATCAGATCATATAGCTCCAGTAAATTAGCACATAACAAATACAGTATCTGCTGAATCCTCAGTATTCAGGCTCCTGTCTGTTGTCAGCAGTAGAAAATGACCTTCAAAAAAGGCTGCTGAAACGAAGCCTGCTGGAGTTTAATTGAGGTTGTGACGAGCCCCCCAAAGGGTTGAATCTTTGCTCCACCACATTACACCAAGACTGTGTACTCTCCGACTTCGTGAATTTATTTATTAACTATGGAGAAGCTCTAACACAGCAAAAAAAAAAAAGCCCCCAAAGACTTCATGATGTATCCTAATGTTCTCAGGGTCCCATTGCCGAAGGCTCTAATTTGGAACCACAAGTTGTCAGAGGCTGAATCATAAGACACTTGAGTGGTTTCACTGCCCACCTGAACCTTGGGTGTCTGCCAACATTTTAAAGTTGCTTCTTTTGGTTCAAAGCACTTCATGAAAGAAAAGGAAGAATATTGAAAATCACATATAAACTCTATTTTCATAAATGTGAAATGATTCTGAGATCGTGATTTTTGTTTCACATAGTTCTAGCTCATTTCATCTGGCCTCACCATCCAGTAAAAGCCTGTTCATACAGATACACACAAAACAATTACATGTACTTAAATAATATGTTTATGACATATATAATATCTATTGAAAACATTTGGGGAGTCTAGGTAAAGGATATATGGAAGTTCTTAGTATTCAAATTATATCAAAATTTAAAGTCAGCTCCCCAATTAAAAATTAAGTAAAATTGAGAAAGAGAGATGGAAACTAAATGCAATGCATGGTCCTGAATTGGAGGTTGGGCCAGAGGAAAAATTCCCCTAAAGGATGGCAATTGGTGAAATTTTAATAAAGTCCGTATATTAGAAAATAATGTTTTATCAATGTTAATTTCCTGGTCTTAGTGTTTGTGCTGTGGTTATATAATCGTTCTTTTTATTCTAAGGAAATATTTAGTGGTAAAGCAGCATGATGTCTCCAAGAAAGAGACAGAGAGAGACGGTGGTAAAAACAAATGTGACAAAATGTTAAAAACTGGCAAATCTGGGAGAAGGAAATACAGGGGTTTTCTTTTTGGCAATTCTTACAACTTTTCTGTAAGTTGGAAATTATTTCAAATAAAATGTAAGTATATATATGTATTTAAGTCAGGCTCCTTAAAATTAGTTTGAAAATTAGTTAGAAAAATCAATTTTAAAAAGTCATACTTATGTTTCATATAAGTTTCAAGTTATACCAATTTATCATTATGAAAGATTAAAACATCTGCCTTTCCAGTTCCCAAAATGAAAATGTTTGCCATTTTTGTCTCTTATTTGTCAGAGTATTAATGTTTGTACAAAAGGCAAAAATACTAAACTTTCGTAGTTGATGGATTTCCAAACTATATAACTTCTGTTGTGGTACTATGTGTTAAAAGGCATTTTGCAATTACCCCCATCAAAACACTAAACTTCTTTCAATATTCTTATGCTTCTAGAAAAGAAGGAAAAAAATAACAATACTGTGTACTGTTGTGTAAGAGTCTAACCCAACTTATTTTTCAGGAAATTTCCCTGGGTTTGGGAAAAATCTTATGAAATCAAAGTATCTCAGCTATAATATGAATAAGTAGCTTTCCAATGAAGTATAACTTAAATTATGGAAGGACAATAGAGAAACACTGGATGTCTCTAAGGAATATGAATCTTAAATCTCATGGCAACATTTAGTGCCTGAGGCCCCATGCATTTAAATTCTCCGCTATTTTCCTCCCACCTTATTCTAAGCCTGCAAGGATGCTAATGCAGCAAGGGTGGAATCAGGCTGAATAGTTTTCTCCAAGAAAGGCAAATCAGTGTAAGAGAAAACAAGAGTCAACAGCCAAGACTGTACATTGACTCCAGTACTAGTGGGAGTAAGCACTTGACTGTAGCTTCCACTCCAGAACTTGGGTCTACAAAGAACTTTAAATAATGTTTAAGGGGATGGATGCTGAGAAGTTGATGTCAGTCATTTTACTTTTAAGGATTCAAGTGCTGATATCCTTTGACACATTCTGCTCACAGACAAGACTCAAGTATCAGAATAACATCCACTTGTGTCCCTGAAGCTCTCTGAAGTCCAAGCAAGCCAGTAAGAAGTTCTCTCACTGATTCTTAATCCTGGAGCCCTTTGCAAAGTCCTGCAGGCCAAAGATCTTGGGTACTTGCACCTGGAAAATGATGAACTCTATAAACTATCATTAATGACCTTTGAATTTGGTACCATAAGACCTTGACCATTTCATCCCAAAACAGACTATATAATAAGTTGCAGGAAGGGAAAGAAAAGGAAGCATGAGATGGTCCACAAAATTCCTATGCCTTATTTTCTGTCTGGATATGATACATGCTTAATGCACTAATACACTAACAACATTTCTGTTAAGGAGTAAAGAAGACATCTCCTCTTGGTTGTAATTTGATGTTGTTGCTGTCCTCCATGATTTCTGCCTCCTAGAGTTCCTGACAGAAAGCAAAGTAGACATGTGTAACAGACCAAGAAAACCCCTTCAGCATGGAAATGGTATTCCCCACATGCCCTAATTTAAGAGTGGCTGCACATAAAACATATGGCAATACACATGTGTTATATATTATTGGAGACAACTCATGTGACCACCTACCCAAAATAAACTCTTGACCTATTTTTTTCTCATTATGGTGCCTACCACTCTCTAGAATTACATAAGATATTTATTTCCTTTTGTGTTGCCTCCCTCCTCCACTACATGCAAGCTTCAGGGACAGGGATTTGTCTTGTTTACCAGAACAGCCACACATGAGCCTACCAGGCTCCCAGTAGATGATCAGAAAGTACCTTTTGAACAAATGAGGGATGGGGCACTCTCACAAATGTGGCAGTTAAATACAGAAACTATGTGCTACAGAAGTTGAATAGTAAGTTCAGATATTCGAATATTTATCTTGCATATGAAATTTACACGTGTGCTCCACTTACAGACTCAAGGATGCAAAGCATAGAAGCTGTGGGAGAAAGGTTTATCTTAAAGTGAATTTCAGGACCATCACCACAGCCCAAACTACCGTTATCTTCATTATTACTTTGCAATTCTAGCAGGCCCAGGGAGGAGGGTCCATGACACTGCTGCAGTCACAACAGGGCTCACCCAAGTCATAGGCTGCTGGTGCAGACAGAGCTGATGCTAATCAATAAATCAATGAAGATATCTTCCAAAATATTGTTTCACAGTGCCCTTGAAATCACTATAAGCTCTTCAATTATGATGTAAATATTCTAAGAGGTTGTGCTGAGACCATGCAATATGGCTTTTCATGGGACTGGAAAAAAAATCTTATAAAAGATTATCTTCTACAAGGAAGTGAAGGCGGGGGGATGGAATGCCTTTTGGAAAAGAATATTCTTCAGTCTTTAGATTTAACCTTTAGGTTAACACAGATATAGACCTCAGGGAACTTTGTATCTGTGAGACTCAATATTTACAGAAAAATCCTAAAATAGCATTCAAACCTGAGTAGCTCACCTTTATAAACCACAGAGAGTCTGATAAGACCTACAGAACAAACATGGAAAAAGGTCTCTGATCCATGATACCTTTTAGAGCATTCTGAACAGAAATGTTCTATTCCAAGGGCATGATTTATGATCTTCCCTAAATCTGGTCTCCAGAGCTGACTTAGGCTAATTTCTAGATCCTACTGCATCTACTTAGATCTTGTTCCCCATATATTTTGAATGTTAAATGCAAAACATGTACACTATTGGTGGCTATATTTTAGGTTGGGAATGCAATTCTTCCCCATAGTGGCAATACCGCATCCTCTCAGTTATAAATATCTTCACTTCAATGAGAAAAGATGATGAAATTCTTTTTGAAGACTCTCAAAGGGCTTGCAGATTTTTAAAAATATTACCGCCACTTTGTTTGGAAGAAATACAGTTTGGTCGTAAAACCATCATTTGTGATTGGATTTATGAACATGACACGCATTTGCATGCTGTGTGTGAAAACCCTGCACCAAAGAGTGTTTTCAAACAGGGAAACTGTTGTTAGTCAGAATTTTCTCATCTGTATTATCCTTAGCAAATTTCAAGTTACCCAAGTCTATTGAAAAGAACATTCCTTTGCACAGTCTATCAACTTCAAAATTCCTCATACCCTTACTGAAATGTTTCCAATTAGAAAGGGAAATTCCTTTTTATATATATATGCCCCAAAGCACTTTCTCTTTTAAAGTTAGATCAGGAGTAAAGCATCTTTCATTTTTAGTTATTCTATCTATGGCATGCTAAGCGCTTATGATCTATCTGTAACTTGCTTAGAACATTTTATTTATTATCACTGAGCACAGTACTTAGGAGTATGTTAATTAAAAAAAGACATGCTACTACGTCTAATGCATTTATTCAGCAGTCTTGATTATGCCCAAGGAACTGTACTAGTACTGAACTTTTTTTTAAATAAGAAAGAAGCTGCCTTAAAGATGTTTAATATTCCTGCACTATAAAGTAAAAGGAAATGAGGGTTAAGTAAAGGTCCATGTAATATTTTGTGCAAAAAAAATAAGGGGTAATTAATAACATCTTGGGGGATCAGGTAAAGCTGCCTGAGAAGTTGTCTTTTGTGTTTACCTTTACTGATTGGTAAAATTTTGGTAAGCAGAAACCAAAGGACATCTGAGGGACGTGGATGCTCTGACTCAGTGGTTCAGTGGCTCCATCTCAAATTTGGTAGTGGGCTCAGATCAAAGTTTTATGAAAGCAAATGCTTTGAATTGATATTAGAGATGTGAAGTCAAGCCCAAGGTTTAATGTACACTTCTCAAGACCGCAGTAAGGCAACCATTAGGTTATTTGATGATTGACTAAATTATTTGTAGTGAAATAGTCTCCATCAATGAGATCCACGTTTTAAATATCCAATGTTTACACACAGATAAAGTATAAGTTAAGATTCCATACTTTGAACACTTTTTACTGTACTCCTTTAGAGAAACAAGAATTCCTCTATTAAATAAAATGCAAATGAGAACACACTTGGCAGAATCACTCGAAGCACACATACAACAGCATTGCCACACGAGCAGCTGCTTTGGTGCCAGTGTTTTATCCTGTCAATAGGAAAATCCTTGATGTGCTGTTGACTACACAGTTATCTTGACAGTCATCTTCATGTAATATTCAAGATAGCGTTTACGAAGTCTCAGTTATAATATCAGCTTGAGATCTAATGTTTGCTCTTTATTTAAGGGATGATGAACTTGATTTGATGTTTCTCTGCTGTGAACCAATTCAGACTCAGAATTCTCCCAGGCGGATTTCACTATCTTTAACTGACCGTAAACTTAAGATGTTCCTAGCCAAACCCCTATTCTTATCAATTACTGCTGTACACTACCAGTTCTACCCAGATCTAACTCAAGAACTATTTTCATCAGCTTTCTATCATGAATTGGGCCGGACCTTTGAAATATTGTAACCACTGAATTGCCATCATTCAGGATAAGGAAGAACTAGCTTAAAATCTCTATCTTGGTTCAAAAAAAAAAAAATTCTGTGACAGTAACTGTCCTAAAGCCCTTTTACTATTACCAATCTGCATAAAATTGTTGGGATGGAATTTACTCAGTTGAAACTCCCGTTTGAAAAGGAAGGAAGGGAGGGGGGAAGGGAGGGAGCAGAGGAGGGAGAGAAGGAGGGAGGGAGAAAGAAACTGAGGACTTATAAGCTCTGCAAATAGGGTCTGAAAGGATTCCCTCATCCCTGGTTTTAAGAAGTGGGATGTACAAGCTCTAGATTCAAGAATCAAACAGCACACTTAACTTGTAGATCATTCCATATTCTGGGTTCTAGATGCAGCATTCATAAACAAGAGTGGCTTATGTTACTACTGAAAAAACTGGGTTAAATGAACTGAGGACACCCACCTATATTAGTCATGGGCCTGGTAGGAACTGATGGCTCACTGGGTAATGAGAGGAATGTTCAATTAACTATTCACAAAGCTGTGGACAGCAGGTGGGGATGCACAGGGAGTGTGCAGTCCCCAAGGCCATTCTCATCCCCAGACCTGAAGGGTGCAGAAGATAGGGAGGCTGTGAGGGGAGGGCCACCTGCCAGAGACCGTGACCTCAGGTTAAGGGATGCAGCCAGCCCTGGCAACTCTTCGGGCAGGAACGACTCAGAAGAGTAAACACACCAACCTCACCTTCACCCTGCTTGGCGCACAAGCAGGGGAGGAGCCCACTGCTCCATTCTGAATAAATCCCCCTTACAAATAGGATGGAGGTATTCTGGGGGGGCTCACAGCAGAAATCCAGAACATTGCATTAGGCATACAGATTAGGCACATTATTGCAAACTTATGAAGATAAAAGAGTATCTGGAAAAACCCAAACCTTTATTTCATTGATAAGAATGCTTTGCCCCTAGAATCTCACAACACAGACAATTCAAAGGTTTTGAATAGAATGTTCTCTTAAAATTATACCTGCATAGACAGATACAACAAAGTAGAGTATTCTAGTTATTACACACTCAAAAAGTTTGGGAATTGATAGTAGACTGGCCTAAATACAAAGGTGGTATGAATAAGTATCCTTTTTGGGGCTGGGAAGAGGTGAGACGTTTTGGACATGGAGATTCAGGGAGATGTAAGGATAACAAAGTGTGATGCCTTTCCTCTCAGGCTTCTTGGACTTGCTCTGAGCTGTGGTAGGGTTACTAATTTAAACTTACTAATTTAAAGTTTACTAATTTAAACCTACTTCATCCAAAAATGCAAAGGAATAGACAGTCTTTATGTTTTCTATGCCCATCTGAGCTCACTTATATGAGCCTAACATATGAGGTAGCAGAGAAGGAAAACAACTCTATTTAGTCGTCTACCCCACTCACGTCTGTCAGCCTACCAATCTGAGCTTTTTCTTAAAGGAAACTTGCCCTTTATTTTACATAAATGACAACCTGTCTGATTTCTTCCACCACGTCCTGCTTCCCTCCAAGATGGCAACTGGGCAGTGGACAAGTGGAGTCCAAGGGAGCTTGTAACAGAGGCAGGAAGCGCGAATCATGTGCAGATCCTTTCCACTGTTCTCCAGCGACAAATCTCAGCTGCCTGGTAGCCCTGCCCTGCCCCGTTAGTGTCTGTGTCAGTCCTCTCGTCATCTGGTGGGGGTCTGCAGCTGTCCCCACTGACCAGGCCCAGCTCTGCTGCTGTGGGTGCTGGGAAGCCCTGAAGGGCTGATTCCCCTCGGTCTTGATCGCCCTTAGTCTGCCCCACTGCCCTTGGAGACAGGGTTACTTCATCCCCACCAGTGAGATTTCCCCAGAGAGCTTCCCATTCAGACTCTGTTATCTGTCCCTCTTCATCATCCGGCCCACCCCCTGGGCCAAGATGCCACTCAAGAAGCTGAATTCCTACCTCCCTTGCGGAGGCATGCCTGCCATCCCTCTGAGCATTTCCCAGGGACCCTGCTGGAAAGAGCCAGCTCCCAAAGTCACAAAGGCAGGACTTGGGCCCATAAGGAGCAGCAAATCAATTTGTTTTACCTCTCCCACCTGGTTCCCCACCTTATTCTTCCCACAGTCCCCAAGGGTGGTAAAGGCCACTTTTGTCTACATTTTATTCTGTGATATCCTCACAGAGTAAAATACCTGAGCTGTAGTTGAGGAGTTCTCAAAGTGGGATCCAAATCTAGTCCCACGCTACTACTGTGTTATTTGCCTTTTTCACTTTCAGTCTTCAACAAGTATAAAGTGGGGTTTTCCACAAGCTACATGATGTGTGATATCCTAAAAGACTGAATACAGAAGCAGATATGAAAATCCAGGTATCTTCTGTTAAGCCCCACATCTGCAAAAATGTTAAGCTTTGTTGCTAACTTTTGCTGGTTTTGTATAATATAGTTCTTTTATGAAGATACTTAACATACAAGGGGTTTGCTATGGACATGTTAAAATGAATTCTTCAATAAATAGTTTTAAAATGTCTCAGTTTTAAGTTCTAATAAGTAAATACCAATAATTCACATAACCCAATGCTCTTAGAATTCCTTAAGAGGAAAAAGGTGTCTTGAGACAAAACATTTGAGGCCTGCTGCCCCAGCCTCTCAGCCCATTTCTTGGCCTGTTAAAAAAGTAGCCTTTCCACAGAGCCATAGCCTCACTAAGAGTTCAGAGGATCAGCATTGACGTAGATGCTCCTGCCTCCTTGGGCAACAAGCCTGTGGCTCCCACATGAAGGTGAAAAGTTGGGATGTTGAAGACAATGTCATTCGAAGCAGGGATTTGTAAGAGCACCAGTTGGATGTCAACAAGATGCTTCCCATGGTATTTTCCTACGTGAGAGGACTGGGGAGACCATAACCAAGATTCTGGGCTCAGGCATGGCCATCAGGAGCCCAAGCGACACAGGGTGGCTGAGAGCTGAGGACCAGCCCTCCTCACTCTCTGTGGCCAGAGCACTCCAGGCAAGCCAGAGGTGGCAGCTCCCAACATAGAGCCCCGGTGGGGCCCCTTGATGAGGACACTCACATGATAGAACATGGGGAAAACCTCCAAACCCTTAGGAAATTCTTCTGGGGCCCAAGAAGAAATGTGGGAGGTTGGCAGCTGCATCCCGGGTCACACATGTGGGATTCAGGCACTATCAAAATCAACTATTAATCTTGATGAAATTATACATCTACTTCTGGGCTCGTGAAGCCTGGGACATACTCAGGTGGATTACATACCTATGATCAAGTACTGATGCATCATAAGTTGTTGTAGAAACATGATACAACCTACTTTGTAGTTTCTAAGCCAGTCAAAAAAATTAAGTTATTTCTGAACATAGAATGAAGTTTTTCAAAAGTGTTAAAGTTAAAACTATTATCATTAGAATTAATATATTTTGAAGGCTGGGTATTGTTCTAAATGCTTACATAGAGTGAATCCTCCTCTAATTGAAATATAGATATTATTACTATTTATAAGATGTTATTGTTATTCCCATTTTAGAGTTGAGGTAACTAGGAGATTTGTCCAAGCCTCCACAGCTAAGAAGTGCTAATAGAATACTCTTCTTAATTTTTTTCTCCTCAAATCTACTTTAACGGTAAAAATCAGGCACTCTGTAATGATACACTTTTACAGTATGCTTCAGGATATTTCTAATAAAAACATCCAATCCTCAGTTGTCCATCAAATCCAACCCCTATGTCACAGACACCCATCTGACATGGTCCTAAGTAAACCAATCTGGTTCAATTTGCTAAGGGGGTGAAAATTCCCAGTAAGGTTTAGTGCTTGCTACAGTTGGAATGTTCTGAAACCAGGACCATGTTTCTGTCATGGAAAATTAGGTCAACATGGTGAGATGTGGAATCATAGCATGACGGGACGTAAGAGTACATTATATATATTTTTATTGTCATTTTTTAATTAAGGTATTATTGATATACACTCTTATGAAGGTTTAACATGAAAAAAACATGTGGTTACTACATTTACCCATATTATCAAGTCCCCACCCATACCCCAATGCAGTCACTGTCCTTGGGTATAGTAAGATGCCACAGATTCAATATTTGCCTTCTCTGTGCTACACTGTTTTCCCCGTGATCCCCCACACCATGTGTACTAAACATAATACCCCTCAATCCCCTTGTCCCTCCCTCCCCACCCACGCTCCGCTACCCCTCCCCTTTGGCAACCACTAGTTCCTTCTTGGAGTCTCCGAGTCTGCTGCAATTTTGTTCCTTCAGTTTTCCTTCCTTGTTATACTCCACAAATGAGGGAAATCGTTTGGCACTTGTCTTTCTCTGCCTGGCTTATTTCACTGAGCATAATATCCTCCAGCTCCATCTATGCTGTTGCAAATGGTAGGATTTGTTTCTTTCTTATGGCTGAATAGTATTCCATTGTGTATATGTACCACCTCTTCTTTAACCATTCATCTACTGATGGACACTTAGGTTGCTTCCATATCTTGGCTATTGTAAAAACTGCTGTGATAAAGATAGGGGTGCATATGTCTTTTTGAATCTGAGAAGTTGTATTCTTTGGGTAAATTCCAAGGAGTCAGATTCCTGGGTCAAATGGTATTTCTATTTTTAGTTTTTTGGGAACCTCCATATTGCTTTCCACAATGGTTGAACAAGCTTACATTTCCACCAGCAGTGTAGGAGGGTTCCCCTTTCTCCCTATCCTCACCAGCATTTGTTGTTCTTAGTCTTTTGGATGCTGGCCATTTTTACTAGTGTGAGGTGATATCTCATTGTGGTTTTAATTTGCATTTCCCTGATGATTAGTGATGTGGAGCATCTTTTCATGTGCCTGTTGGCCATCTGAATTTCTTCTTTGAAGATCTGTCTCTTCATACCCTCTGCCCATTTTTTAATCAGGTTATTTGCTTTTTGGGTGTTGAGGCATGTAAGTTCTTTGTATATTTTGGATGTTAACCCCTTGTCAGATATGTCATTTACAAACATATTCTCCTATACTGTAGGATGCCGTTTTGTTCTGCTGATGGTGTCCTTTGATGTACAGAAAATTTGTGGTTTGATGTAGTCCCATGAGTTCGTTCTTGCTTTTGTTTCCCTTGCTCAAGGAGATACGTTCAGGAAGAAGTTGCTCATGCTTATATTCAGGAGATTTTTGCCTATGTTGTCTTCTAAGAGTTTTATGGTTTCATGACTTATATTCAGGTTCTTGATCCATTTAGAGTTTACTTTGTGTATGGGGTTAAACAATAATCCAGTTTCATTTTCTTGCATGTAGCTGTCCAGTTTTGCCAACACCAGCTGTGAAGAAGTTGTCATTTTCCCATTGTATGTCCATGGCTCCTTTATCATATATTAATCGACCACATATGCTTGGGTTTATATCAGGGCTCTCTAGTCTGTTCCATTGGTCTATGGGTCTGTTCTTGTGCCAGCTTCAAATTGTCTTGGGTACTGTGGCTTTGTAGTAGAACTTGAAGTTGGGGACCATAACCACCCCCAGCTTTATTCTTCCTTCTCAGGATTACTTTGGCTATTTGGGGTCTTTTGTGGTTCCATATGAATTTTAGAACTATTTTCTCTAGTTTGTTGAAGAATGCTGTTGGTATTTTGATAGGAATTGCATTGAATCTGTAGATTGCTTTAGGCAGGATGGTCATTTTGACAATATTAATTCTTCTTATCCATGAGCACAGAATGTGTTTCCATTTATTGGTATCTTCTTTAAATTCGCTCATGAGTGTCTTGTAGTTTTCAGAGTATAGGTCTTTCACTTCCTTGATCAGGTTTATTCCTAGGTATTTTATTCTTTTTGACGCAACTGTGAATACAACTGTTTTCCTGTTTCTCTCTCTGCTAGTTCATTGTTATTGTATAGGAATGCCACAGATTTCTGCATATTAATTTTGTATCCTGCAACTTTGCTGAATTCAGATATTAGATCTAGTACTTTTGTAGTGGATTCTTTAGGGTTTTTTATTTACAATATCATGTCATCTGCAAACAGGGGCAGTTTAACTTCTTCCTTGCCAATCTGGATGTCTTTTATTTCTTTGTGTTGTCTGATTGCCATGGCTAGGACCTCCAGTACTATATTGAATAGAAGTGGGGAGAGTAGGCATCCTTGTCTTGTTCCCGATCTTAAAGGAAAAGCTTTCAGCTTCTCGCTGTTAAGTATAATGTTGGCTGTGGGTTTGTCATATATGGCCTTTATTATGTTGAGGTACTTGCCCTCTATACCCACTTTGTTGAGTGTTTTTATCATGAATGAATGTTGAATTTTGTCGAATGCTTTTTCAGCATCTATGGAGATGATCATGTGGTTTTTGTCCTTTTTTGTTGTTGATGTGGTGGATGATGTGGATGGATTTTCTAATGTACCATCCTTGCATCCCTGGGATGAACCCACTTGATCATGATGGATGATCTTTTTGATGTATTTTTGAATTCGGATTGCTAATATTTTGTTGAGTATTTTATTTTTGCATCTATGTTCATCAGGGATTTTGGTCTGTAATTTTCTTTTTTAGTGGTGTCTTTGCCTGGTTTTGGTATTAGAGTGATGTTGGCCTCGTAGAACGAGTTTGGGAGTAGTCCCTCCTCTTCTACTTTTTGGAAAACTTTAATGAGGATGGGTATTAGGTCTTCACTAAATATTTGATAAAATTCAGCAGTGAAACTTTTAATTCTGTTAGTATTTGTTTCACATATGTTGGTGCTCCTGTGTTAGGCACATAGATATTTATAATGGTTATATCTTCTTGTTGGATTGACCCTTTTATCATTATGTAATATCCTTTTTTGTCTCTTGTGACTTTCTTTGTTTTGAAGTCTATTTTGTCTGATACAAGTACTGCAACTGCTGCTTTTTTCTCTCTCTGCTAGTTCATTCTTAGTGTATAGGAATGTTCCAAGTACTGCAACTGCTGCTTTTTTCTCCCTATTAGTTGCATGAAATATCTTTTTCCATCCCTTCACTTTTAGTCTGTGTATGTCTTTGGCTTTAAAGTGAGTCTCTTGTAGGTAGTATATAGATGGGTCTTGTTTTTTTATCCATTCATTGACTCTTGGTCTTTTGATTGGTGCATTCAGTCCATTTACATTTAGGGTGATTATTGATAGGTATGTACTTATTGCCATTACAGGATTTAGATTTGTGGTTATCAATGGTTCAAGTTAACTTTCTTACTATGAGTCTAACTTAACTCACTTAATATGCTATTACAAACACAATCTAAAGGTTTTTTTTTCCCTCCTCCTTTTTCTTCCTCCTCCATTCTTTATATATTAGGTATCATATTCTGTACTCTTTGTCTATCCCTTGATTGACTTTAGAGATAGTTATTTTAATTTTTGCATTTGCTTAGTAATTAGCTGTTCTACTTTCTTTACTGTGGTATTATTACCTCTGGTGTCAGCATTTAAACCTTAGGAACACTTCTATCTATAGCAGTCTCTCCAAAATACACTGTAGAGATGGTTTGTGGGAGGTAAATTCTCTCAGCTTTTGCTTATCTGGAAATTTTTTTATCCCTCCTTCAAATTTAAATGATAATCTTGCCAGATAAAGTATTCTTGGTTCAAGGTCCTTCTGCTTCATTGCATTAAATACATCATGCCACTCCCTTCTGGCCTGTAAGGTTTCTGCTGAGAAGTCTGATGATAGCCTGATGGGCTTTCTTTTGTGTGTGATCTTATTTCTCTCTCTGGCTGCTTTTAATAGTCTCTCCTTATCCTTGATCTTTGCCATTTTAATTACTATATGTCTTGGTTTTGTCTTCCTTGGGTCCCTTGTGTTGGGAGATCTGTGCACCTCCATGGCCTGAGAGACTATCTCCTCCCACAAATTGGGGAAGTTTTCAGCAATTACCTCCTCAAAGACACTTTCTATCCCTTTTTCTCACTCTTCTTCTTCTGGTACCCCTATAATGCAAATATTGTTCCGTTTGGATTGGTCACACAGTTCTCTCAATATTCTTTCATTCTTAGAGATCCTTTTTTCTCTCTGTGTCTCAGCTTCTTTGTATTCATCTTCTCTAGTTTCTATTGCATTTATTATCTCCTCTACCGTATCCAATCTGCTTTTAATACCGTCCACTGTGCTCTTCAACAATTGGATCTCCAACCGGAATTCATTCCTGAGTTATTGAATATCTTTCTGTACCTCCATGAGCATGTTAATGATTTTCATTTTGACCTCCCTTTCAGGAAGACTCATGAGGTTGATGTCATTTAAATCTTTCTTAGGAGTTGTATTCATAATTTTACTCTGAGACAGGTTCTTTTGCCATTTCATATTTGTGTATGGCGCCCTCTAGTGCCCGGAAGCTCCACTCCCTGGAGCTGCTCAGCCCCTGAAGCAATGTTGGGGGTTGCAGGGGAGTGGTATTGGTGCCTGGGAGGAGAAAAGAGCTGTTTCCTGCTACCAGGCTGATATGCCTATCTCCACTGCCTAAACCAGTGGGTGAAGCACACAGGTATAAGCCTCTATGCTTTGCATTTGTAGTTGCTGTAATCATATCTTCTCTCTGGCAGGACTAATGCCAGGGTAGAGTTTGCTGGTTTGCAAGCCAGGTTGGGCTCACCAGGAGAAAGGCACAGTAGGCTGCGTATCATGGAGGGGGTCCTTGGAGCTGTATAGCCAGCCAGGGAGCTGGAGTTCCTGAAGATCATCTAAGAAGGAAGATTTCTTTTTCCTTCTCAAATATGAGAGTCTATATGGCAAGCTTCCAACCTGCTGGGCAGAGTGCACCCAGACAATTTTGTCTACCTGTCCTCTCTCCTAAGCAGTAAGCTCTGTGCAATCCTTGCCCCTTTAACAGCCCTCTTGCAAAGGGCTTCCTTGTTAGGGAGTCTCTCAGACTTACCACCTTTCTTTTGTCCAAGAGCAGCCAGGTATGGATCCCTGCTTTCCACAAGCGGCTGGAATCTCAGTCTCTCCAGGAATTCTGCCTGTCTTAGCTTTCCAACCCCCTAATTACAAGAGTATCATGCAAGCACCATGAAATGTAGGTTTGTACTCCCAGAGCAGATCTCTGGTGTTAGGTATTCAGCAGTCCCAGGCCTCCACTCCCTCCCTGCTACATTTCTCTTCCTCCTGCCGGTGAGCTGCGGTGGGGGAAGCACTTGGGTCCCACCGGGCCACAGCTTTGGTATGTTACCCTGTTCTGTGAGGTCTACTTTTTTTCTCCATGTGTATGCAGTCTGGCGCAGTTCTCTTTCCTGTTGCTCTTTCAGGATTAGTTGTATTAATTATATTTTTGTATTATATGCGGTTTTAAGAGGAAGCCTGTGTCTCACCTTTCATGCTGTCATCTTTAATCTCTTCCTCCAAGAGTATGTTATTAACCGATGTCCTCTCCATTTTATTTTTCCTCAGTGACATTTAACGACTCTAATGTCAATGTTCAGAAACACAAAACGGTTTGTTAGGTGGTTAAGAAGAGGTGGGGAGGACAAGGTAACACACATAAACTGGCAGGCAGCCTGATACTAGGATGTTGATTATCCTGAAAATTGCAGGACTTTTTTCTTAAAAAAAAAATCTTTTAGAAGTTATCCCTGAAGTAGTCCAGTACTTTTTTTTGCTCAAGCTACTATGTTTATGTTACTCAGAACTGAATAAGAATGGGGCCTTTTTAACA
Source organism: Smutsia gigantea (assembly GCA_032199065.1). Classification (NCBI taxonomy): domain Eukaryota; kingdom Metazoa; phylum Chordata; class Mammalia; order Pholidota; family Manidae; genus Smutsia; species Smutsia gigantea. The sequence goes on along the minus strand of JAVSCE010014087.1, from coordinate 150,450 downwards.
TACCTTAAACAATATTGAACATTAGAAAATGGTGAATTTTTTATTTTAAATTTTATGTATTTCAGACAATAAGACCAAGAGGCTGTAAAACTTGGTGGATGCCCATGTGGGCTCTGGAACCAGATTCCTTGGTTAGAATCCTGGCTCTACCACCTGCTAACTGTGCAACCCAGTGCAGGTTACTTAACTTCTCTGTAATTCTAGACACTTTCCTTAATTCATTTACCTTAGATAAGTAACTTTGGATATATTGCTATTAAAGGAGACGATTATTCTTGTCTTTTTCTAAGGGTCACACCCATAAATACCCACAAATGCACCAAAGCTCTTGATAATCTCCATCCAGATTAATAAATGGAGAATCATGTATGAGTTAAAAAACTAGTTTTTTTTTTCGTTTTTATGTTTATAACTTTTACTCTCTTTCTCATTCACTTGTGGGGCAAAAAAATCTTTGTCATAGTTCTGAACCTGATCAAAATATTCCTTCCTTTCCAAATTGTGAAGGAGAAGATAAGTGAATAAAAGAGAAAAAATTAACATTCTGCTACAGGGGTCCGAACTCTTTAAGGAATATAAAGATGTTTCAGTTAAATGTACCAGGTTACCAAGGTGGTAATTTCATACTTGCTCTAAAATATTGAAAATATTGAAAAACTTAAAATGTAGGTGTTTGGCTGAAAGAATGAGCTGGAATCAGTCCTAAATACTTCTGGCATAAAGAATAAGAACTTGCTTCTTCAAATCTTGTAATGATGCCAAATGTTCTCTCCTCCATTGACACTTCATTTAAAATGTTCACCTTCCAAGTGCAATATATATATATATAATTAAATGAAGTGCAACCAATGCTGGATATTCTTCTGAAATTTTAGCAACAATGATTTTTATGTCCAGTTGTCTCAGCCTTCTTTGCAGTATGAAAACAGAGGTACATTTCCAATAGCAGTTAAATAAATATAAGCTAAGCCAATCATCCTCCTTCAGCCTAAACAGATTTTTAAGGGATTTCTGTTTTTAAGTGAATGTTGTTTTCCTTCCCTTTTCTGATTTTGGTTCTCTTTCCCTTTTTCAGATGCACCTGTTACATTTTTTTACTACCACTTATCAGGCCCAGTTCTATGTCCAAACAAGCTTCTTCCAAGCATTCTGAACATCTGCTATAATATTTGATCTGCTAATAAAAGAATTTAATGGGACTCATGGGTCTGAAGATCACAGGTTTGTGGCTTCAAAAACAGGAAATAGGATACAGGTGATTTGACAGGTAAATTCTCCAAATGCAGCTACCTGGAAGACATGCTTCCTTGGTGGAAATGCTGTGGTCCTTCTATTCAGGAAAACATGAGGTCAAATCCAAATACATAAACACACACACACACACATACACACACACACACACACACACACACACACACACACACTGTCATCTTACCAGTTTTATGATCTTGTTTGATATTTTAATTTAACAGAAGTTACTTTTCTTTATCAGTAAAATATAAAATATTTCCATAAAAAATGTTAGCTCCTTGTTTATGTTGCCGTCTGCTCTGTTTTAGCTTCTCAGGCCCAGTTCTATGTCCTCACAATCTTCGTCTAAGCATTTATGATATACAGTATTGTACTGATCCTCAAAGAAAAAAAATAATGACTCCTTGAATATTTATATATTTCTCTTTTTATAGTATTCTTTCCTTTTTATAGAAACAACAGCACTATTTTATTCGCCAGTTACAAAAAAAAATGGTAGAAAACATATATTATTTGTTTGGTTAGTGTTGACTGGCTTTACTTCCTTTCTGTATCATGGCACCTTTCATTTTGAATGATATTTTATGCCATGTGCATTTTCCATTATAATAAAAGTTTTGTGGCAATTGTCCTCAGGACACAATTCTATAAAAACTAAAAAAGGCAGTTATGTAAAGAATCTGTACAGATGAAAAGGGAGTTCCCTGACAAGCTCTAATTTTAAAGAGATATACCCAACAGAGAAGGTAAAGGCCAAAGAGATGGCTGGCAAAGGCTAACAAAAGGGTTTATAAAGTTTTCTTAGTTTTCAAGAAGGTCAAGAAGGAGTAAGTTGGGTACTTAACACACATGGTCACTGGAGCTCTTCAATCTGCGTATACCATTGCTGTGAAGAGAAACATCTCAACACAGAACAATCCCTCCTGAAGCCAAAGTTCTGTGATTCTATAATTTATATCCTACACTCATCACCCACACAGTGCCTGTCACATAATAGACACTCATTAGAATGTAGAATGAATGAATCATGACCAGGATTAATATTTTCCAGAACTACACAGCTTCAAAAAGATACAAGTTTAAAGAAATGTTCAATCGGTTATACTAAGATCTCAAATACAATTAAAGTTTAGAAAACCGAAATGCCCCTAGAACAAGAATCTCAAAGAAATGACACGTTCATGGAGGAAAAGAAAAATATTATTTGGTAGGATAAAAATGATTTTATCAGCAGAAGATTCTTCCAAATAAATCATGCATTCACAGGTGCAATATTAAGCAACGTAGGCAGAGTTATATTCAAAATAGCCTTACCTACCTTCAGCTGCCCAAGAAATATCTCAGTTCCCAGATCTGATTTCTGTGGCCTTATGATTAGAATTATTTTGGTGTATCCTCTTTTCCCCATGAGATATAGGAAATTGTACTTGTAACTGCATTGTATCATTTATATTTAGCCCAAGTCTTCAATTTACTGAAGAAATAACAATCAAATTGACTGCTAAGCTTTTTCTAAATAAATCTTATTTTGCCATTTGCTCCAAATATATTATCAATGATGCATGACCACAGGAAAAAGTTTCCAGGGAACTGCATGGGAATATCTGATGTGGGGGAAGTTCAAAGATGGTTTCTGCCTTTGACAAAAACCCTGTCCTGAGCCATTAGGAACTTGTAGAACAAGAATCTCATTCTTCAGGTCAGAGAAAGCTTCCTTACTGCTATTTGGCATTTCTTTCGGAAACAGGCCACTTCATTTTAACATATGACCTTCTCCTTCTCTTTTGCCTAGCCTGTAGGTCACAAGACATTCTCCTATGCCTGGAAATCAATTCTGTTTGCCTCCTTTTTCATTACGTGGGTAATAAATTACCAGGAATAACTTCTGCCTTTCACACTGTCACCTAACGTGTTGTATTGCAACCTGAAAACTCTATAACTTCAATGGTAATGTAAACAGAATAGTTCCTATTTTAGAAGTCTATAAACTAACATGTTCACCAGTTTGGATTATTGTAATGAGACCAAGTAGTTAAAATAGAAAATCAATGAAGTTTTAGCAGGTTAATTTGCCTTCAACATTGTAACAAGTTATCTTAAGAGACTTTTGTCCTAACAATCTATATTTCAGGAGCTCTTACTACATGTAAGGCACAATAATTTGTGTCATGAAGAAGAACTGTAAAACAGAAGACATGGTCTCTGCCCCATAAATACAAAATCTATGAAGAAAAAAACATTAAAAAGTTTTAAAATTGGATAAAAAAACAGAACTATATTCTTGGAAGTAGAGGCCTTATTAAATGAATGAGGCAGGAAAAAACTCTAGTAAAACACAAATAAATGATCACCTGGGCTGGACTGAATTTGGAAGTCTTCACAAAGAAGGGACTTGCATTATGATGTGAATGATGAATGGGATTGAGACAGGCAGAGAGAAAACAGTGCATTCCAGGCCAGCAGGATGGGTTTACGCAAAAGCAGAGAATCAGAAAAGTTCAAGGCAGCTTAGGGCAGAGTTTAGCTAGAGAACAGAGCCAGTGAAGTGGACAGTTAGAGCTAAGGTTACAGCTCATTGGTCAAGGTCTTACACTGTCAGAATAAGCCATTTGGACTTCATCTGGTAGGCTGTGGGAGTCACTGAAGTTTTCAAGCGGGGGGATGACAAGATTGAAAGAGTGTTTTATGACCAATTTGTCAGCAATAAGAGTGATGAATTGGCAAGAAGAGAGATTGGAAGTGGGGTGAATAATTAAAAGTAAAAAGCTTCTATAGTAGGAAAAATAAGGAAAGATATTAGAGTTCAGAAAGAATGGTGGTTCCAGTAGTGGGATAATTGGGGAATAAATGGAATAAGACATATTTGGAAGAAAGAGTTGACAAAAGTCAGTGGCTGGTAGGATCTGGGAGACAAAGAAAAGCATCCATGACATCAAATTTTAAAGTCTGGGTGAGTAAGTGCCTTCATACATTTGGCTGCACACTACAATTAGTTTGCAAAGCATGTTCATGTTGGAAATAAAGAAATGACCTTCTTGTGGCAAACAATATCCTTTTGGAGAATGATACAAAATGTTCCTTTCAGCGTCATGGTCGGCTCATGTTCCACTACTCACTATGGCCCGGCACAGTCACAGAGCACGGCTCTTTCTGGCATCACCCATCCGTCTTCTGACCAAGCTTAGAATGAATTGGGCTGGGCACGAAAGACGACATGGGACCATTCTGGGCCTTCCAAATCCAGGAATTTGGAAATTAAATCTGGAAAGACTGATAGCTGCAGGTACTGGAAATGTTAAGATGATACAAGTTTGGTGCTGGAAGGGCCATTTTGGCGATTCTATCAAGGGACTACATGCAAATACAGTAAAGGAAACAGTCCATGGAAAGAGAGAGACAGAGAGGAAAGGAGAATAAGAAACTGGCAATAAGCAGAGAAAAGCAAAGACAAGACATGGTAGAACTAGAAGAGAGAGAGAATTGGCTTTGGTCTGGCTTGGCAACCGGTTCCTGGCTCCTCAGTGAGACCCAACAGCACTTCCTGCCTGTGGGTCAGTCAAGTTCTCTGTATCCTTCCTCAAGTGTCTCCTTTTTCTTAAGCTAGTTTGAAAGGATATCTATCTCTTGCAACAAAATTATTCCTGGCAAAGAAATTTCATCCTACAGCCTCAGGGTGTCATGAACTGAAATAAGACAGCCAAGAGGAAAGCTGATTTGGGGACTAGATAGCTGGGAGACAGGTAGTACAGTTTTAACCATGTTTATGCATCGGATACACTCCTGGAATTATAGGAATGAAGCTGGGGCAGGGGTTGGCGATGTCGATTTAGTCAATTAAATAAAGGTGATGGTTGAAATTCATCAGCAGTGAGCACATATGACAGAAGACAGATACCCTGGGCCCGAAAAAGAAGAAAACATGATAGAAGTGGTCCAAGATAACACCAGGCTTCCAGTGGAGGTTCTTTAAAAATGGCAGGCTTAGCTTGAGATATTTACCCTTTGTTAAAGGCGCAGGGCCCACTTATTTTTAAATAAAAGGGACTTATGAAACAAATTTGATTAACATGGAAAAGCTACTTTTAGTAAGGTCAGGAAAAGGAAATGTGGGTGCAATTTCAGCTTCTCAACATTGAAGTTTACTATTTTATTTTGGCTATAATTTAAATCTATTTTCATAAACATTCTCAAACGTGGAATGGACAGATCCCTTTTCTCATATGAACTGAAATCCCTCCTTCTTCACAAAACATTAGTAATAGAAATTAAAGTAGTGAAGTCTACAGTCCAACCCTAAACATGAAAAAATTCCAAGACTACCCAAATAAGTATATTTTTAAATTAGAATGGTAATGTCTTAATTGTGCTTCTTTATGCAATATTTTAAAGTATTACTGTTTGACAGTTCCAAACAGGTTTGACATTCAGTGGGCAGGAATGTTACTCCCTCAACAATATTCAGAGTGGGTCTGCTACATGGAGAAGGGCAAGGGGGAAATGAATCAGTTGTAAGCATCAAGAAGTAGGACTGCCTGACTCACAATGTTCAGAACCTACCACAATGCTGAAAGTGAATTTGCACTTTTTGATCCTGAAAAAATAGAGACATGGAACTCTCTAAAGCTATGATTACACTTGATCTCAAGTCCTGAATCTGTCTTTAAAAAACAGCTTGTTTTCAACAAGTCTAAGAATTATGTGGAACTCAGCTAAATCAGATGCAACTCTGGTATGCTACATGCACTTCGGTGGAAATATTCCTCTTTTAAGTACAAATATATTGAACTTTAGCTCAGAGACATAGCTGAAATTTGTAGGTAATACCAGTGAAACTCCCTCATTACAGAGGTAAAAGAAACTGTTTACACCATAAAATAATCAAAGAGTCAATCTTGTCTCAATCTTACAGGAGTAAAACCCACTGGCAAGCTTTAACTATGTTAATTTTCAAACTTTCAAGTCTGTACTCAAACCACAAAGCCAGCAAACTAAAGGTAACCAAAGGAGCTGTTCGGTAAAGACAGAAATGAACTATGTCTTTTGAAGTGTTTCCAGGGAAATGTGTTTGGAATATTTAAGTCCCAAGTGAGTAACAAAGGTTATTCATTCACAAGTGAGATAAATTCATAGCTGTCAAATTGTCTGGATTCTCTGTGTGATCACCAAGGCTTCAAATCATTTATTTTTTTTTCTAGCAAAAGTTCAATATTTTCACAGCTTCAAATTTGATCGTACTTTATAATTTGGAAATAAGGAATTGCTTCTCTTCCCCACCTGCTCACTGAAGCAATAAAAGTCCATGAGTATATTAAAGCCGTATTTCTCTTCAGTTGTAGTTGCATTTTTGTTTCTTTTAATAAAGCCAAATGTTTATAAATTAGATGTTTCTCCCAGTAAACTAACTGGATATAATTAACAAAGTGTCTGGTTTCACCAGATGGGGAAGTGGGGGGAGATGGATTCTTGAAAGTATAAAGTTTACAGTGTTTGATATTTAGTTACATTTTCTTGAATAATTGTGAATGAAATTGCTCAAAAATCCCTCAAAATAAGTTTTACCATTTTTCTCTTTTAAAAACTAACAGGTGGTTCAGAAAGACAGAAAAGAAGGAGTTTATTTTCACTGCTTAGTAAAATATAAGTTGGGAGTTAAGAGGGGAGTAAGAATCCTTAACAAAGACAACAAAGGTAGATGAAAAGCAATTCTCCACAGAGTATTTCACAGGGGAAAGAAATGAACCGTGACTACTGACCTGGTTAATTGTAGGTTCGTTTCAGGTCAAAAAATAAAGGAGATGGCTCTGGGGATCAGTGTCCAGGCCTGATATACTCTGCCCTGAGAGGGAAGCAATGACTTCGGGGTGATAAAGCCAAGGAGCTCGAGGGGCTATCCGGATGTGAGGTTAAACGGAAGCAGGAAGCAACCTACTAAGTAGAAGGCAAAGTCAGAGTTGATCCTTGCTTTCAAGAGACACATAATCTCCTTGGAGAGTCAGGTCATATGAGAAAGCTACAGTGTGAAGTCAGTGAATACAAACTGGAGTTTCGGTAATTGCTGAGGGAATTTGAAATGGGACACTAAAGGGAAGAGCCCTGAGGTACAGGGAGAAACGAAAAGGGAACTGCAGACAAAGGAAGAGTCCATGAAGTTGTGCAGGCTGGGTTAGGGAGGCTATCAGTATAGCCCAGCTATGTCCTGGCCAAGCATCCATTAGAGACGTAGTGGCCAAGAAGGTGGGAAAACATAGGCAAGAGCCAACTTGAAAAAGATATTAAAGAATTGGAGGCTTAGCCAGAACCTCTGAAAGCCTTTTTTCAGAGGCATATTACATATAAAGTTGTCTTTTTAAAACTATTATTCTGTTATTGGTTTATACAGATTGTAGCAAGGGAGACTCTGTGGGTAAAATTGCAGTATTTCCAGAATCTCTCACCTGGCCTTAGTGCATCTCCATATCAGTAGGAGTTCCCAAGAGGTGGAGAGAAGTAGTCCATCTCTGCATCAGTAAGTAATTACAAGGGCGAACAAGGACTTACCTGGGCCAGAGAGGTTGGGTGGAGACCCTTCTTCTGGACCCGGGTCACAAGAGACATGGAGAGCAGAAGTGGATGACTGCTTGTAAGAAATAAATGGGCTTCTCCCACTTTATTTCTCCCTTTGACTGATATCAGTTTCAAAGATATTTTGCCCCAGAATTTTCCCTCTGGAGTTACAGACCCATTCAAATGTTACAGTACACATGAAATGATAATGGCTGAGATTTGAGGTGTTCAGGGAGAAGGGGAAGGAGATGAATAGCTAGAGTTTATCAAGTATTTACTAAGTGCCAGACACAGCTGGGTGTTGTAAAATATATGAGTGTGAAACAAAGGACTTAAGACTGACAAAAGGTAACAGGTAAGGTTCAGACTACAATCACTTTATGAACAATGACATATTCTACATACAAGAGGAAGTCTGTAAAGAGTGGTGAAACATTTATCCAGATATATCCACATTCAGTTAGAAATTTAGTTAGATTCAGGTTATATTTCATTTTCTATCAGTAATGTAGATATATATGTGTCCTTGTCCATACAGATATACACGTACACACATACATATATATCTTATATATATATATAAGATATACATATATATTTTATTGCACATAAATTTTAAATTTTCAAAAAGCTTTTAAGAAGATCAAACATTGTCTTTTGATACATTTCTTAACACTGGCCAACCTTAGACCAGGTGTCTAACACTTCACTTATATGTGTGTTCTTCAGTTACTTATACATTAAGTAACATTTTAACAATATAAGGAAAATGACTTTTTTAAAAATCCTATTGTGAATCTGTAAGGTATAACAACTCTAAACTGAAAGAACTTTCCATGATGTGATTTTACTTATTTTCAGAAATTGAAGTTCTGTAGTAAAGAAAGGCACATCCGTACAGTCTCATAAGTTTTTTGCTGCAAAAGCTGAATGATTTCAGTCCAAAGAGGACAAAAAAAGAAACATTAGGGGCTACTGAAGTCCTGTTGATTTAATAGTGCAGGGTGAGTAGAAATAGAATCTTTATCTAAGAGCAAGATCACATCTGAAGGGCTGCTTTAGATTTGTAGTTCAGGAGTAAACCAAGATTTTAAAAATCACAATTAACAAAAATATAGTTTTTAAGGAAATGGAATGATAATCACTGGACTCACTTTTAAAATGTAATCATGAAAAATAATACAAGTAAGAATATAGGATGCAGAAATACTCAAACTGATCTTAGTATACAAAGCAGCAGATTTGAAGAGTAAAAAACTGACAATAAAAACTGACAGACTTCTTAGTAAAGATATGAGTAATGAGGTAAGCACAAAATAGATCATTTTAGAGGGAATAACAAGGAAAAGAGAAAAGTCTGGAAAAAAACGACTTATCATTGCAATAAAAAAATTCTAAGTAATTATTTGTCTCCAAACTTATTGCATTTCTTAGAATTCTAATGCATTAAACGTCTGAGATTTACCTGAATGTGTTAAATGGTAGGAGCCAGGTTAAGCACATGGGTTTAAGCAATCAAGTTTCTTGGATTCGAATCTCAACCCAGACACTAGCTAGACACCTAAGTTCTTTGACCTCCTTAAAGCCCAGTTCCCTATCCTCAAAAAAGTGCAGATAATAGGCATCGGATTCATAGGTTTGCTATAGGAATTTAAAAAGATAATGCATTTAAGCAGTTAGCAAAGAAGAGTGCCCACAAGAAGAGTTCAATAAATATGTTATTATTGTTTAGAGAAGTTAATAAATCTTTCTAGTTTCCTATGAAATTACTTTGCAGAAGCAAATTAGCTCCTTTCTGCTGAAATTTTACTTGATTTAACATACCCCATCTGCTTCCATAAAAAGATTTGAGGTCACTTACAATTAAAGATATGTGTCCAATACTACTGTAAATATAAACAGGGGAAGTTAAGTTACAGTGGAGGAAATAGCAGTGAACACAATTACTATATTTGAATCCTTTTGGTGTTTCCTGGCTACCAGAGAAAGAATTGAAAATATTAAATTGTGAAAGTCATAGTTTTTTAAGGTACCAGTTCTTCAGAGGAACAGAAAAAGTGTTAACAGATTTGCACAACACTTGGTCAGATATTTCTCCCTACAAAGTTTCATTTGATTCTCACACAAATTTTGTGAGTCTGCTGGCCAGCTAAGATAAACCAATTTTATATATGAGGAAATGAAGGCCCAGAAGGGTCACCCAGCTAAGGAGAAACAGAACTAAGACTTGAATCCAACTGCGGTGAAAAACATGCACCACACTTAACTTAGCTCTGTGCTGCCTACAAGTAAAGGCAAAAATCATGGGGCAGGGGGAGCAGTACTGTCTGATAAAATATCTAATAAAAGGAAGCATGCCTTGGGCCAGTAGATACAAGCTTTTACCTTCCATTAAAACTAAGAGAAATTAGCAATAAGGATATTTATACAAGAGGCTTTAAACCACAAAGTGAACTGTGATTTTAGTAGAAGTCTTAAACAAAATGCAGACATGTTCTTTATATGTCTCTTTATTACATAGCCTGAGGGAGTAATTTTAAGTTGGTTCTGTGAAGAAATTATCTTTAAACAGCAGATGGCTGGAGTAATATTTTCTAAATAAGTGATGTTCTTTGAAGAAGGATTTATTGAGAACCTACTACGTGTCGATATGTATGCTAGGTCATGAACATACAGAGATGAATGTGATGACTTCTGCATTTAAAGGAGCAACAGTCCAGTAGAGAAACTCCTTTGCTATGAAACACCCTCCTGGTGATTCAGGTTTGTGAAAGAGCAGCAGTGGTGACAGACAATCCAGCTAAATATGCAATATGGCCTGGGGGAGTTGGTGATGTGAAACTTCAGAAGGCATTTGCCAAGTGGTCAAGAGCAGAGCAAGTGTTACAGACGGAAGAAGAGGTGTATGCAAAGGCTGGGACTGTGGCAGCAAGGTATTCACAGAAATGAATCAGTTCCATTCCTGGACCTTCAATAGGATACCAGGAAATAATGGGTAAAGATGTTGAAACAGCACATGGTGGTCAGATGGAGCTATTTATGCCCTGCAAGGAATGTAGAGTTTGCATTTGGAGGATAAAACATGTCTACTGAGCAAGGAATGGACATGATGGGACAAGGACAGGAATGAGGGACCCCACGTGTTAGTCAGTCCATAGAATAACCAACTTGTCAAATGACCAGTTTCTAAATTTTCTATCAATTTGAAAATTATTTTCCCTATAAAATTCACAGAGTTTACACAACAAAGGCCGTGCTAAGCTACCTCAGGAAAGAACAATCCCAAATAAACAGTCTAAACTCACAATCAATGAAACTAGAAAAAGAAGAACAAATGAGGCCCAGAGTCAGTAGAAGGAGGGACATAATAAAGATTAGAGCAGAAATAAATAAAATCAAGAAGTATAAAACAATAGAAATAATCAATGAAAGCAGGAGCTGGTTCTTCAAGAAAATAAACCAAATAGATCAACCCTTAGCCAGACTTACCAAGAAAAAAAGAGAGTCTGCTCACATAAACAGAATCAGAAATGAGAAAGAAAAATCACTATGGACACCACAGAGACACAAAGAATTATGAGAGAATACTATGAAAAATTATATGCTAGCAAACTGGATAACCTAGAAGAAATAGACAACTTTCTAGAAAAATACAACCTTCCAAGGCTGACCCAGAAAGAAAAAGAAAATCTGAATAAACCAATTACCAGCAAGGAAATTGAATTGGTAATCAAAAACTACCTAAGAACAAAATGCCTGTCCCAGATGGTTGCACTGCCAAATTTTATCAAACATTTAGTGAAGACCTACTACCCATCCTCCTTAGAGTTTTCCAAAAAGTAGAAGAGGAGAGAATACTCCCAAACTCATTCTATGAGGCCAGCATCACTCTAATACCAAAACGAGGCAAAGACACTACAAAAAAAGAAAATTGCAGACCAATATCCCTGATGAACATACATGCAAAAACACTCAACAAAATATGAGCAAACCAAATTCAAAAATACGTAATAAAGGCCATATATGACAAACCCACAGCCAACATTATACTTAACAGTGAGAAGATGAAAGCTTTTCCTTTAAGATCAGGAACAAGACAAGGATGCCCACTCTTCCCACTTTTATTCAACATAGTTCTGGAGGTCCTAGCCACAGCAATCAGACAACACAAAGAAATAAAAGGCATCCAGACTGGCAAAGAAGAAGTTAAATTGTCCCTGTTTGCAGATGACATGATATTGTACATAAAAAACCCTAAAGAATCCACTCCAAAAGTACTAGATCTAATATCTGAATTCAGCAAAGTTGCAGAATACAAAATTAATACGCAGAAATCTGTTGCATTCTTATACACTAACAATGAACCCACAGAAAGAGAAATCAGGAAAACAATTCCATTCACAACTGCATCAAAAATAATAAAATACCTAGAATAAACCTAACCAAGGAAGTGAAAGACCTATATCCTGTAAACTACAAGACATTCATGAGAGAAATTAAAGAAGATACCAATAAATGGAGACACATTCCGTGCTCATGGATAGGAAGAATTAACAGTGTCAAAGTGGTCATCCTGCCTAAAGCAATCTACAGATTCAATGTAATCCTTATCAAAATACCAACAGCATTCTTCAACAAACTAGAGAAAATAGTTCTAAAATTCATATGGAACCACAAAAGACCCCGAATAGCCAAAGCAATCCTGAGAAGGAAGAATAAAGCAGGGGGTATTATGCTCCCCAACTTCAAGCTCTACTACAAAGCCACAGTAACCAGGACAATTTGGTACTGGCACAAGAACAGACCCATAGACAATGAAACAGACTGGACAGCCCAGACATAAACCCAACCATATGTGGTCAATTAATATACAATAAAGGAGCCATGGATATACAATGGGGAAATGACAGCTTCTTCAACAGCTGGTGTTGGCAAAACTGGACAGCCACATGCAAGAGAATGAAACTGGATTATTGTCTAAACCCATACACAAAAGTAAACTCAAAATGGACCAAAGACCTGTAAGTCATGAAACCATAAAACTCTTAGAAGAAAACATAGGCAAAACTCTCTTGAATATAATGAGAAACTTTTTCCTGAACGCATCTCCTCAGGCAAGGGAAACAAAATAAAAAATGAACAAATGGGACTACATCATGCTAAAAAGCTTCTGTACAGCAAAGGACATTATCAGCAGAACAAAAAGGCATCCTACAGTATGGGAGAATGTATTTGAAATGACATATCTGACAAGGGGTTAACATCCAAAATATATAAAGAACTCACATGCCTCAACACCCAAAAAGCAAATAACCCTATTAAAAAAGTGGGCGGAGGATATGAACAGACAATTCTCCAAAGAACAAATTCAGATGGCCAACATGCACATGAAAAGATGCTCCACATCACCAATTATCAGGGAAATGCAAACTAAAACCACAGTGAGATATCATCTGACATCAGTTAGGATAGCCAACATAGAATAGAATAGGAACAACAAATGCTAGCAAGGATGCAGAGAAAGGGGCACCCTCCTACACTGCTGGTGGGAACGTGAACTAGTTCAAGCACTGTGGAAAGCAGTATGGAGAGTCCTCAAAAACTAGAAATAGAAACACCATTTGATCCAGGAATTCCACTCCTAGGAATTTACCTAAGAATGGGGTTTCCCAGTTTCAAAAAGACATATACACTCCTATGTTTACCACAGCACTATTTACAATAGCCAAGAAATGGAAGCAACCTAAGTGTCCATCAGTAGATGAATGGATAAAGATGTGGTACATATACACAATGGAGTATTATTCAGCCATAAGAAGAAAACAAATCTGACCATTTGCAACAACATAGATGGAGCTAGAGGGTATTATGCTCAGTGAAATAAGCCAGGCAGAGAAAGACAAGTACCAAATGATTTCACTCATCTGTGGAGCATAAGAACAAAGCAAAAACTGAAGGAACAAAACAGCAGCAGACTCACAGAACCCAAGAATGGACTAAAAGTTGCCAAAGGGAAAGGGACTGGGGGTGGGGGTGGGAAGGGAGGGAGAAGAGGAATAAGGGACATTACAATTAGCACACATAATGTAGGGGGGGCATGGGGAAGGCAGTATAGCACAGAGAAGACAAGTAGTGACTCTATAGCATCTTACTACATTGATGGACAGTGACTATAATGGGGTATGTGGTGGGGACTCAATAATGGGGGGAATCTAGTAACCACAATGTTGCTCATGTAATGGTATATTAATGGTACCAAAAAAAAATTTATAGAATTTGTGAATTGCTAGTGGCTTGTTTATATTTTGACTTTAAAGCAGCATTTAGAGAAAGTGCAGTTGGCATCTCATGCTGGGATACAGACAAAGTAGGAGGTGCCATGGAGAGCATAGGCCTTTCGCCAGAAAAGAGGAGCGCAGCCATATAGCAGAACCTGGCCTGCGGATCAGAGGGAGAGCGTCCTGAAGAGTGGGAGTGGCAGACGTGAGCTTGACAGCCACCCACAGAGACTAAGGGGCAGATAGGAGAGTTAATGGCGTGGAGAGAGGATGTCAGCAAGAAGAAACTGAAAAAATGGAGGATCAGAGGATGAGGCGGGATTCGGCAAAGGAAAGAAAGAGTGAAGGAAAGAGGGCAGGGGCGTCTGAGCACCAAGATACCCCACAGCTTCCCTGGAAGCTACCATCCTTACTAGAAAACTGATGTAAGCAACTTTGGGGCAAATGGAATATTTGGCAAATCAGACATTCATGAATTTTATTTCCCTCAAATTGACTTCTGGCTAATTGACTTTTTTTTTCAAATGGCCAGTTTACAATATAGAATACTCAAAAACAGGGGATATTTAGGGCTGTAGCTGGAAGGGGGGTATAGAGTAAAGGAATGGTTTTTTTTCTGATGAGAATCTTGAATAAGTTCATAGAAGAGAAGAAAAGGCCAACAACTGAACATAACAAAAAGAGAAGGGATATTTTTGAAGCAAAGTGCTCCAATTATTGCCATGCAGCAAACTTTCCCCAAACCTTAATAAGTGATAACATTTTGTTCACAAAGATGCAGAGGTTGGCAGGGTTAACTCACGTGTGCTCCATCGAGGGTAGGCTGGAACGGCGCAGAGGCTAGAGCTGACATCGGCTGAAGTCTCACTCTCTCACTCACACATCTGGCAGCCCATGCTGGCTTTCGTCTGGGGTCTCAGTTCTCCACACGGGGCTCTTCACGTGGCCTCCATGTGTGGGCTAGCTGGGCCTCCCCACAGAATTCTCAAGAGAAAGGACCAGTGGAAGGCACCTTGTCTTCTCTCACCTAGTCTCAGAAGTCACGCAGTCAGTCCTGCCATATTCCCAAGACCATCTAGATTCAAGAAGACGGAACACAGCCTCCATCTTTTCACAGAAGAGCGTCAATCAGGTTGTGTAAGAAGAGCGCAGTGATTTGGGATATGTATGTACGGCCACCTTTGGAAAATACAATCTGCCACCAAAGCTCACTTGAGATGGCAGAAAAAATTAGCTCCAGAGCACAGCAATGAAAGAGCCCTGGATAAGCAAGATGGTAAATTTTCCTATTACCTAGCGGCTGGGCCAGGAATTCAGCAGATTAAGAACTGATTTGAGAAGAACGAGGAGAACAAAGAAAGCTGTGCTAACTAACAGGTTTGGGTTTTGGTTTTTTTTCCATCCAAGTTTCAGATGATATCTTGGTCCTGCAATTTCCTCCTTTACCTTAAAGTCAAGCGCAGGGAGTCGTAATTTGTCGCATTTTGATTGAAGTTTTGATTGCAGTTTGAAATACTTGATTCTCAATTTCTCCCTTTTTATACTCCAGTTATTAGTAGCCATAAAAGAAGACAGAGCAGAGGGTATTTTGGAGACCTAATTTTCACCATACACACATTCTTTTTAGGAAAGAAACAAGAAAAAGTAAGAAATGGTGTCAAGAAGAGCAGATAATGCAATAAAGCATGTCAATTCCAGTAGCCCTAGTCTTTCTCCAGGATCGGTTATCATTATCTGTTTTATTCTATGAGGTGTGAAGGGCTCATCACATCTTAGCAATGATTAAGAAAAACCACCCTTAAATAATTGCACATTTAATATTACCTAATGCTTACTACTAAAGTATTGTCAGAATTCACAAATTGCTTGCAAGTATTAACATAGAAGCCTTAAACAAACTGATTTTTTTCCTTTAATACTATTCTCATCTTGGAAATTATAAAGATTGTTTTTTAGGCTTAATGATTTCTGGAATATCTCATCTATGGCAGAGATAGTTATTTCTTTACCCTGGGGCCCAAAGAAAATGAGACGTTAGAAGAAAATGTAGATACATAATGTGAAATAATTTCCATATCCAATGAGCTTGGAGAGAAGTAACAACCTTTTCTTAACCTGTTGTGGAAGATCAGGGCAAGTAGCTGTGTTAATGGGCCAATCATTGAACTTTTAGGAAAGGTTTAAAAGCACAGGGGTGGAGAGGTTTGAACTTCTGGAAGTCGTATAGAACTGCTGGCAGAATTTCCGAGGAGAATGTGTGTTAAAAGGGGAATTATGAATGGTGACATGGAGAGCCCTTAAAGGGAGCTCCACAATTTGATGCACTCTTTGGCTCCTCGAACACCTGGGAAAGTTCCATTTGTGATTCTTTTCCATCCTAAGAGGAAAGTCACAGAAAAGGCGCGTGTATTTTATGCTCTTCTTTTCCCCATGTATTTTGAATTCCTTGAGAAGAAATTGAGTCTATTTTAAATAAATTAATTTCATACAATATGTTGTCCTTGAAGTTTTGGTTATTATTACTTTCTACACGGGGAACTTATTTGTTTGGTTCTTCAAGCTTGAAAGCTAGTTTTTTTAAAGGAAGATCTATTTCCTCACAGAACCCTAGGAAATTTGTCCTGGAAATGAAGGAATGATTTAGGTTTTAAAGAGTTCCTTGTGTGAAGTTTCCAAAGAATGAATTTAGCTTTAAGTTCAAAAGCTGTCTGAATGTGTCTTCATTCTGTACAGCATGAAAGTTATATTATTACTCTTCGCTTCCTGAAACTTTCTGCTGGATAGAATTGAAGCTCATTCACTTGGCTCAAAGTAAAAGTGAGCGCTGCAGGTCTAATGCTCAGGACACTTCTCCTGTCAGAGTAGCCTGGGGACTTTCCGTCAAAAATGTTAGGAAGGGAGGGTGAGAGGACATAAATTAAAGAGAAGAGAAGAAAGGGAAAGAAGGAAAAGTTTTATCTAATTAGCTAGCACTCAAAAACTGACAAAATCTGATGGCTTAGAATCTAAGGCATTTGAGAAACAGGTTAAAAAGGGAAAGTTCACTTACCACCATTAGGCACATCAAGTGTAAAGAAAAAGAAAGATTTCAGCAATTTCTTCAAGTCAAAAAATAAGGATGGCCTGTTCTGCTTCCAAAGTACCATTGTGCTATGAACTGTGCATTTCAAGTTCATTGCATGATTCACAAGTGATCAAAACTGAATTTTCTTCATCATATGCCCTTAATCAAAAAGAGTTTGTGGAATTTTTAAACAAGAAGAGTTTGGAGTAACCGGAACATGGAGACTAATTTTAATGCATTCAGATGACTAAGTCGTAGACACTTGTTGAAGCTATTTATTGAGCCGCTCCCTCAGATGAAGGACTTTTTGGAATTAATAGGCTCAGAGAGACCCAACTTGTCAGACCCCCTTCAGCTCAGAAAGCTGTACATCCTTGCAAATATGACAGGACGTCTAAACACCCCGAACCTGAGACTGCAGGGGAACAAAAGAGCATTGTTGATTTGTTCAAAGTACAAGTATGCAGATTCCATGTGGACATGTGGACTGAGCAGATGGCAACTGGGGATGGTACTCACTTCCCGTGCCTGAACATTCAGAGCTCAAAATATTCAAAAATTTTGAAGAATTGCAGAATTAATGATGGAAATAACACCATAATTTTAGAACAGATTCCTAGAGTTTGCAAATACAAATCATGCTAATGTCTGTGGCTGTCTTTAGAGGAAATATCCAAATGTCTGCACTCTCAGCATCAGTCAGTTTCATGAGAAAAGGATAATGTGCATTGTGCCCACCTGGAAGGTAAAGTATCCCTGAAAATTTAACTTAACTGATATTTCAATCCATGTGGTCAAAGTTTTTATCTTGCCCAGAAAGTATAGTTCTTGCTGTAGTGAATGCTGCTGGTATCCTAGCCAGTTCCCTTTGACCAGGACTGGGGTACTCATCCCCCGATTGCTGGTGTTGGCTAATGGCAGGAAACTAAAACCTTTTCCAGTTAAGTGCCCTCAATCCAGCAACACTTGCCTGTTTTGGGAGGTTATGTTGCACCCCTACTCCTGGGAACAGGTCACATTCTGTGACTCGCTGGGGGCAGGGAAAGGCTTACTGCAAGAAACTTGCTGACTTTGCAATAATTCATGCCCTAGTGTTTCCCACAGAATAAGCTAAAGTTAGATTCCATCTACAGTCTCATCCTTGAGTAAGTGCCTTCCATTGCCTATCCTGTTTCTCTCCTCTTTGGAGAAGATAAATAAAATCCACCTGAATACCTGTCTCAGACCTTGCTTCTAGAAAACATGACTCAAAACAGTTAGTACTAGTTGTGTTGTGGTCCAAGGAAACAGACTCTAAGGTTAAGATTCAGGAGTTGAATCATTTGCCAGCCAGCTAATGAGAGCCCCACTACTGGTAGTAGGTGAAATATGGGTAATGCTACTATGTTATAATGAAATTATACCTGTGAAGGCTAGAAGACCTCTGCAGCAATTTTTAAAGAAATTCTCATCATCTCCTGTAGAGAGATGCCCCAGAGGTGTGCTAAATCCACTGTCTATTAAAATATTGTCTGCAGTTACCAGATCATCTGGACAATCCACAGAATATCTCATTGGTCCATTATATTGATGGCATCTTGCTATTTATACCTATGATCAAGAAGTGGAAGGTACTTTGAATGTCTTGGTAAGATGCACTCTAGACAGTGGGAGATAAACACTATATGATTCAGAAGCCTCATTGGTGAAGTGTTTAGGGGTTCAATGATCTGGGGCATGCCAGAAAATTTCCTCCTTAAAGGGAAAAGCTATTATACCTTGTACCCCATGTGTTAAAAAAGATGCACAACACTTGGGAGGCTTCATTAGACTTCAGAGGGGTAGCATTTCCATACTTAAGATTTATGTTCGAACCCAATTATGGAACAACACAGAAGACTGCTACTTTTTGAGCGGAACTCAAATCAAGCAGAGAGTCTAAAGCAGACCCAGGCTGCGGTACAATCAGCCTTACCATTTGGGCCACATAACTGGATGGAATCCTTGGTACCAGAGAAATTCGAGCTAGGAAAAGGTACCGTGTGGTGCCACTGGCAAGCCCCCTAAGAGAACAGCCCCTTGAAGACTCCTGGGATTCAGAAGTCAGGCAGACCCAGCGCAGCAGAGAACCACCCACCACTCGTAGAGTTCTTGCCATGCCACTGGGTTTTGTTAAGGAAGGTGCATCTGACCACGGGACAGCAAACAACCACACAGCTACAACTATGTGATGTAAGCTGGGTATGTCAGACACCCCAAGCCTGTGGTTGAGTGGGCTAGGAAGCCCCAGAATCAGGCTCAAGCAGGCTCAGAAATCATAAGTAAACTACGCAAAGAAATACACAGATGCTTGTGTCATCCAGCACCATTTCAGTGATGGTGCTTGCTCAGATCACAGCTATGATCTCATGTGGAGTCCCTGTGACAGCTAACAGAGAAGGAAGCAGTCTGAGTGTGGTTCACGATGAGCCAGCTCAGCATATCGCTGCAATCCCAATATAGATTAGTGCTGCAACCACAGAGTGGCTCTGAAAGACAGTGATGAAGGGAAATCCTCCCAGAAAACAGAACTTCAAACGTGTGCCTCATCTTCTACCTTCTGTGGAGAGAAACGTGGCCTAAGATAAGGCCATAAATTTATAGGCAGTGACAAATGGTGTGGCTGGTTGAGCAGAGGTCGAAAGGAGCAAGATGAAATACTGGGGACAAGAAAATCTGGGGAAAAGCCGTGTAGGTGAACTTATGGGAATAGGCACAAAATGTGGAAATCCTTATATTGTACATTATGGCACATTAGGGAACAACCTTATAGAAGTGACACCAAATAACCAAGTACAGAGGTTACAGCTCAGTTGATATCAGCCAACCTCTGTCTTTAGCCAGCCTAATAGGCTCATAGACAGAGCATTCAAGGTGACAGTGATGGAGGCAGTACACAGACTCTCTTTCATCAAACCTAATCTAGCCACTGTGGCTGCTGAACGTCTGATCTGCTGGCAACAGAAACCAAAGGTAAGCTTCCAGTACAGCACTGTCCCTTGAGGACACTTCTTTCTGTTCACTTCCTCTTGTGGGCCCCACCTCAAATTAAATGTGCTCATTGTACACATGCTGGTTGTTTTCAAACATGCCTTCAACCCCTAATGCAAGCTACATAATTTTTTTAAAGTAACTCTAGCATTTTGCTACACGCTAAAAGATAAAAACATAAAAATCTATATAACAAATGTGTAGAACTTTTAAATCCATGCTTTAAGTTTGCCTTGATCTCATTTCATTCTACTTCTCACTCCAAGGTATTTTAGATATTAAAAATACAGACTCATTTTCTGTTGGTCTAGAGCAAAGAGGGACTCATTTACTTATTAACTCATTTAGTTATCATTTGTTGAGTGCCTACTAAATGCCAGGAACTGTTCTTAGGACCAGGAATATAGCAATGAATGAAGAATATAGAATGAAGATTTAGCCTGCTTTGTGACCAGGTTTTAGCCTGGGTTCATCTGTAAGCAGAGCTTAAAACAAAGGTTTGCATTTAGGTAGTTTTGGAAGTTATCCTAAGAAGTGGATGTAAGATATAAAGGGGAATGGAAAGGAAAGGAAATAAAATCAGTGTAAGGATGCATTTTCAATTGGCCACCAAAAAGGGCTACTGGTGCTTAACACTACAGAGCCATCTGAAGAAATTCATGAAATGCTTCTCAAAACTCTGTGCCTTCAGGTTGAAATGGGAAAGCATTTTCTTTTAGCTGCCATCACCCTTTGGTAAAGGTGACCACACCGGCATTAGCTTCTCTGCAATCCCAGGCTGGGCATGCATGAATACCAAACAAGTCCCTGCCTCCCCCCAACCATCACCACCACCACCAAGTGAGAGGTACACACAGGAGCCCAAGGAGAAGCAGTGTCAAATCACACCTGCACAAAGCTGGTCAGAGTATTCACAGAACTGATCACCCCGAGGTAGCTGGGAAAATGTGGGGCCAGAAGATCTACTTAGGCCCGCCAGTAAATCCAATTCGCAGCAGAATCCCTCTGGGCGTGATGGCCCACTGTGTCTTGTGCAAGGGTTTAATACAAGAGGCTTCATGGATCAAGCTAGCCCCCATTGCTATGGCTGCTCCTGACTCTAATTCTTCTTTCATCAGCCACTCTAGATTTTCCTTGTTCTTGACGAGCATTTTGGCTGTTCCAGATTGCATGCCTGGGGGAGAACCAGACCATCATCTTTAATAGCATTCCATAGTCTTGTTACTGGTAATATTGTTACTTAAACTATTACATAGATGGAAGATTCAAGCAAATCGGTTTTATATTAATGTCATTGGCAAAGAAGATTTTCTTCTAGTTGTTTACACTAGAAAGGTCTAGAAACCATGTGAAGTAAGTCACATAGATTATCATTTAGACTTTGGTCTCTATATACCATTTCCTACTAAAATAATCCAGAGCTCCTTAGAAAGATGACTGGTTACCATTCTGGGACAAGAAATGCCCCAAGCTGTGCCTGGGATATGTCACTGTGCCTGAAAGCAAAGAAGTTATCAAAGATCAATGAGGTCATGTTTAAAGACACAGGAGCCAAATTGAAGGCACTCCCAATAGCCAAAGACGGAACAATCTGAATCTCAAACAGGATAATAACTACAATGAATAATGAAAATTTTTAAATGAGTCAAAATTTTTTTAATTCATGAGTTCACAATGGTATTTTTTTTAAAAACCTCATTGGTCAATTTTACAGATTGATAGGGCACCAACTTATTTTTCTAAAACATGGTAAATAAAGGGACAGAATCAAGCATTCACCCTGCTTTTCTCGATTGTATTTTAGGGAAACCAAATAGTTAATAAAGTTATATTAACTGTTACAGAGTTTTTTGAGAGGGCATATAAAATCTTTATTTTACATGTACAATGTAAAATCTTCACTTTACAGATGAACACACTGAAGGACAGTGAGACTGAGTAACTTGAACAAGGTCCCTGGCTAATAAGGTCTCAAATACACCTTTGAGATCACATATACAGTTACATAGAGTTACATGTAGATATATATAGTTCTGTATCTTGCTTTTTTTTTCAGATGTTTTATATATTTTTTTTATTAAGGTATTATTGATATGCACTCTTATGAAGGTTTCACATGAAAAAACAATGTGGTCACTAGATTTACCCATATTATCAAGTCCCCACCCATACCCCAATTCAGTTACTGTCCATCAGTGTAGTAAGATGCCACAGATTCACTGTTTGCCTTCTCTGTGCTACACTGTTTTCCCCATGATCCCCCACACCATGTGTACTAAACATAATACCCCACAATCCCCTTCTCCCACCATCCCCACCCGCCCTCCCACACTGCTCCCCTTTGGTAACCACTAATTCCTTCTTGGAGTATCTGAGTCTGCTACTATTTTGTTCCTTCAGTTTTGCTTCGTTGTTATACTCCACAAATGAGGGAAATCTTTTGGTACTTATCTTTCTCCGCCTGGCTTATTTCACTGAGCATAATATCCTCCAGCTCCATCCATGTTGTTGCAAATGGTAGGATTTGTTTCCTTCTTATGGCTGAATAGTATTCCATTGTGTATATGTACCACATCTTCTTTATCCATTCATCTACTGCTGGACACTTAGGTTGCTTCCATATCTTGGCTATTGTAAAAAGTGCTGCAATAAACGTATGGATGCATATGTCTTTTTGAATCTGAGAAGTTGTATTCTTTGGATAAATTCCAAGGAGTGGGATTCCCAGGTCAAACGGTATTTGTACTTTTAGTTTTTTGAGGAACCTCCATATTGCTTTCCACAATGGTTGAACTAGCTTACATTCGCACCAGCAGTGTAGGAAGGTTCCCCTTTCTCCGCATCCTCGCCAGCATGCTTTGCTTTCTTACCATGAGCATTTTCTAGATCATTAAATATGCTTTGATAAAATAGTTTCTAGTAGTAAAATATTGTATCCATTAGGTGTGTTTTAATTTGTCAACTCTTAATACTACTGGCTAAGTTGTTTGCGTTTTCTACTGCTGTGTAACAAATAGCCAAAATTTAGCAGCTTAACATAATACTCACTAATTAGCTCACCATCTATAGGTTACAAGTCTGGCATGGCATGGGTAGGTTCTGTGCTTAAGGTATCTCAAGATTGAAATCCAGGTGAGTTCCCATCTGGAAGCTCTGGGAGAAAATCAGCTTCCAAGCTCATTCTTGCAGTCAGTGTTTGGTTTCTTGCAACTTTAGGATAGAAGTACCCACTTCTCTGCTTGTTTTCAGCCAGGGGTGTATCTCGGCTCCAAGCGACCACCTGCATTCCTTGCCACATGATGCCCTACCTCTTAATGCCAAAACAAGGCACGGAATCCTTCTCTGTTTCGAATCTCTGACTTCCTTTTCTATGACCAGATGGAGAAAACCCTGCTTTAAAAGGGCTCATGGGATTAGCTCAGAACCACTGGAATAACCCATTTTAAGGTTAGCTGTGCAGTTCATGGGAGTTAAATCCATTACAGTCACAGTCCGGAGACTATGCAGACTATATACATGGGGGTGGGGATAGTTGAATGGAAACATTTCCTCTCTGTTCTTTTACTCCTGCCTTGAATGTAGTTTTGTGATTCTGTGATTCTTGCTGTAGTCATCTTGTTCTTAATGCTGAGTCATGTGGCTTAAGTCAGATATTTGGGTATTCTCTAACTTATTCCTGAATAAACCCTTTCATGAGTACAGTGTATCATTTATTTTAAATTTTAAAACAGGCAAAAATTGTGTATTTATTTCAGATATTCATTTCTATGTTATGAAGTAAACATAAAAATGCATTTTAGAGTGGTATGTGCCTATTTCAATCTAATTTTCTAATGAAAATTAGATCAGAGACTGGTACAAAAAGGGACTTCATCCGTACCTGTATTGTACTTCATATTTCATTTTTCAAATCCTGAAATAAATATGCCGAATGTTAAAATCTGCTAAAGCTCATAATGGTTGGGGGCACTTATATTCTTTCCCCTTCCTTTTCTCCATGTTTGAAATATTTCAAAATAACAAAATATATTATAAAATGGGGTGAAAAAAACAGGCAAAAGATGACAAGATGCTTTCTCAAAGTCAGTAACTTTCTATACTCTCCTGGCAGGTGTTTACCCCGCCCAGCCCTGATGCTTTCTCCATCCTTCCTCCTTCCTCTGTGTCCTGGTTTGAGGAGAAGGACTAGGGTAAACCATAAATAGCCATACGATGATCCTTCTAGAAGACAGGCAGCCACCTTCCAAAGGATCACACCAAGGAGGGATTTGGGAGCAGTCGACACTCTTCCCTTTAATAGTGGAAGTGCTAGAAGCCGCAAATTCTCCTTCTCCCCTTACCACCATTCGCCTGGCAGACCTCTAAATGCTTGATTTAACTATGCAAAAACACTACTAATTATATTCATTTATGTGACTGACTTACCATTTGAATCTAATTGCCATGCAGCAAAATAACTGGTAAAGCATATCATTAAACAACTTGAATAATTAGAAAGAGATTTTCTTGCTCTCCTAATTCAATACTAAACTTTAGGGCCGGGACTTCACCCTCTATCTTTTCTATTTTAAATTATAACGCTGGGAAGGAAGGCTGTGGAAACACTGCCTGACGAGCCATCTAGTCAGAAACCCCAGGTCTGCTGAGCAGGTTGGGACGTCTAGCAAGAGCACCATGGCCTGGCTCGGGTTTATGCATCAGAGTGAGCATTTTTCTCTACTTCATCCCACTTCTCTCCTCAGGGACTGGCTGGGCTTCCTCATTTTACACTATCCGCACTGGCCACTCTCCACCCAACTTTCTCACTCATCCAGTCTCCCTGATAACTTGCTAACATCCTTCTCATCATTTTTCCCACCCCACCTTGGCTTTCCTTCAGCATCTGCCTCTTGTCCCTTGAAACCACAACTCTAATGTAGGTTCACTGTCTTTTCATCTAACCCTTGCTTCTCACATTTTTGTCCCTTCAAGAACTAGACTCCTTGAAGTCACAAGGTCTTCCAATGACTTCTCTAATGAAGACTATCTTCTCTCCTTATCTGCCAGCTCAACCTGTGGGGCCCTTGGGGAAGAGGGAGCAGATTTCTCATTTATTAAGGGCACTTGGGCAACCATATTGTAGAGCTCCCCTCTTTTCATACTTCTAATGATTTAAAATCAATTTCTTCCAAATTGTTCAGGCCATACTGATTGCCAGTTGCCTCTCAGCCCATGGTCCATAACACCATAATTCCTTCTGTTTTCCCTGGCCTCTGATTCATTTCCTTCCTCTCCACTGTACCATCCAGTTTCACACTGAGCAAATCACCATTTTCACTGATTACCCTTCAGATGCCTTGACATTATTCAACCTTATCCTCCTTGACATTTGAAACTCCTGAATGTCAGACACCATGCCAAACACTGGAGGCATCATAGTAAACAAGATGAACATGGCCCCTGCCCTTATGGAACAACACAGTCTAGTGGAGGTGATAAAAATTTAAACACACCTACACACATAATAACCATTTTCGTAAGTGTTGTGAAGAAAAATCACAGAGTACTCCAAAATCGCGTAAGAGAGAGAGAGAAAACCTATTCTGCTAGGATTGGAAAGCTGAGAGGGAGGGAGCCAATATTCCCAATATCTTAACACCCTCTTATGACTATTCTAGACTTTGTCCAACCTGGATCCATGGTTTGATATTTTAATCTGCCTTCTGGAGCAACCCAGATCCCCTTACCTCTTTCCAAACCCACCCACTCATTCTGAGCCATACATTCCAGGTCACCTCCACAATTCATTGTGTTACCGCCTGCCCCTAGAAGAGCTGAACAACATGAAATCACCATTTTTTTGGTCAAGCATTGGTACATACTAGCAATTTCCTATGGTTTAAACTAATATATTATCAAATAAACCTATATGTAATTGGCCATCATTATAACCACTTCTAGCTAGTGTATCTCCCTTTAATTATTTTTTCAAGGCTTGTTTAAATCTGTATTTGTTTCAGTAAGGTACATTACGAAGAATAAGACAGGAGCTCTGTATTAAAAGTTGCCATATATGAGGGGATAAAGGGGCACAAAAATTCTAAATCATAACATAAATTGGTCACAGAGATGGTAGTACAGCACGGATAATATAGCCAATGGGTCTGTAACATCTTCGTATGTTGACAGATAGTAACCACACTAGAGGGGGAAAGAATTTAATAATATAGATGTTGAACCACTGTGTTGTATACTTGAAACCTTTAAATTTTCACTGCAACCCCCTTACTCAATGCCTATCCATCTTGGTCATTTAGGCTTCCAGAGAAAAAGCTTTTATAATCAAAATAATCATCCATCCCAATATTTCATAACCAGTAAGGTCTTTTTTATGTCTAACCTGTCTTTCTCTTTTGGTTTCTCCTCAAAGAAATATAAGAACAAGGCATTTCCTTCTTTTCTGTAGACTAGCCCTGCAGATAATGATAGACTATTATTTAATTATTTTTCTCTGTCATTCTCCTAAAACAGGTACTCTGGAATGATTCCACCAATATTGTATCTATGGCTTCTGCAGAACATGAGCAAAGATGTGCACAAAGTAATAAAATTTACGTAAGGTTTTCATATACTTTGCTGCATGGGAGGCACAATAAATATGTAAGGCAGGTAACGTTGTCTCCTATTCACAAATGGGACAGCTGAGTCTCAGACATGTGGGTGATTATAATATAGGCAATTAGGAAGGGACAAAGTCACTTCTTCTGATTCTAATCCTATGACCTTTCCCTGCCATCTCACTCCTGTAGCCTTGTCTTTCAGGAGGGATGGGAGGAACAATTAAAGAGAGCCAGGACACCTTATTAAAGGATATTCTTTGGTTTTCTTAGGTAGGTGCCTAAGTAAACTAAGCCTTCTCAGAGCCTGTGGACATTTACCCTGTCCCTGCCAGTGGCCTTCTGAGCATCACTACCCTTGCCCTCACCCCCCTCCACACCGGTCAACCTCTTAGAGCTCTCCATATTCCCCAGGGGCTTCCTAAGTCTTGGGAGCGCTGGTGAAAGGGTGGAGTCTAGAAATAGTGCTGAGCCAAGGCGTATCCCCAAATGGTGAAAACAGTAGATGAAAGAAGAGTGTGAAAGAAAGGCGAAGAGTGCAGTGTAACAGCCAACAACACAGTGCTTATATTCTCTGCCACAGTTTTATGTCCCTTTTTCTCTGCTACTCTAGAATTCCAGAGGTAAAAAAAAAAAAACTCTCTTGCAAATTTCTCTCACTAAAAATTTCCATATCCTTCTTAAACAACCAGCTCTACAACTCCATAAGCTCCACCTCCCATGTAAAAAGATTGCCGCCTTTCCAATCATTATAAATTGGGTACCCTTGTTATGTATACTATAGCCATGAAAAGTGTTTTCAGAGGCCTGGGACATGCTGTGTCCTTGAGAAAGGGAAGGGAGTAAATGCTGAATTAAATGACTTATGTGCCAGGCACAATGCTAGCAATTTTATCCAGTCATACATTCTCTGGAAAGTAAAACTAAGGAGGTGGAGGAGGGGGAAGAGGAGAAGGATGAAGACATGGTGCTGGTGCTGGTGGTATTTGTTTCATCAGGAAATGAGGAAAAGAAAAAGTTGTGTTTTGAATTTTTTTTCATTTTCCCAGGTACTATGCAGATGTGTTTTTCTAAAGACCAATGTAGTGACCAGGTGGAATATGGGATAAACTGGAAGAGCTTTCTGAGCTGGAGAAAATACCTGTAATTTGCCACCTCCCTTCACCCTCTCATTCCAGACTTCCTCCCCTCCCTACCTTAAGATGAAATGATCTGGGACAAACTAATTGAGAAAACTAGTAGTGCATGCCTTTGGGAGGTTTTATTAATGGAACCAGACACACTGCTATAACAGAATGTACGACTGCTCTTTTACATTGATCTAATTAGAACATTTGCATACTGAATGCCTCCTGGACAATTCCCCACCAATGACACTTAGCGTGCCCTGGGCAAGACTACTCTTCAGTTGAAACTGAACAAAGAAGCCATCAAGTCTCCTCTTTCTCTAAGAAAAATAACATTGTCAAGGTTATTAATAATCAGTCAGCTGTCACTAGCTTGGCATAGATAGGGATGGGTTTCCTTGTACTTCTGAAAGATAGGGAAACAAGGAGGTGTTCCACCCTGATAAGTAACACATCTAAACATGATGAGAAGCAGCAGCTCTATGATGTTGAACAAAGAATGGGAGTAAGAAGGTCATGTTATGAGGATGATCTAAGAATAAAATGCAAAAATACTAGATTATTTCAGCAGTTATAACATGGTTAATATTTCATTCTTGTGTGGGTTTTTTTGATGATTTTTAAGTATTTTCACAGGTTTTAGCTAGAAGCCCAGGACATCCAACCTCTTGTTCAAGCTGTCTTTAATATATATGTATGGAAAGGAATATTTTCCATGTTTGATCTCTCCACCATTTCCCACACACTCTTCCCAGCAACCCAGCTCCCTCCCCACACAAAAAAAGAGCGTTTGTGAAATTTGTCACTGCCTAGAGCTTTCATGAGGTGGGATATGGAATCTTTGAGTGGGTTTTTTAAATACATCACAAATGTTCAGAACATGTTGACTGATGCTTCATAACGACTGTCTGAAAAGGGGCCTGAAAGAACACAGATGTGTTCAGAAGACCCATCTTAAAGGGAAATTAAATTGAATATGGCCATTTAGATAACA
Source organism: Smutsia gigantea (assembly GCA_032199065.1). Classification (NCBI taxonomy): domain Eukaryota; kingdom Metazoa; phylum Chordata; class Mammalia; order Pholidota; family Manidae; genus Smutsia; species Smutsia gigantea. The sequence continues at coordinate 121,588 of JAVSCE010014087.1, read as the reverse complement.
TAAGGGAACTTATTCTGTATCCTAGTTTTAGACAAAGTTTCAAGTTCTATAAAGTTCAGAAATGTGGTAATATGAGTAAAAATAGATACCTGCATAAACTAATACATGCAATGCTAAAAAAGGAAAACAATTATACTTTTCTTTGCCATCTATCTCCATTCTACCCATGTTCTTCTTTACTCTTCAGCTCACAAAGTAAGAGGAAACCAATACACTTAGAAGGAGATTAAGTTAAAATTCTTCATAAAATGATTGAAGCACAATCCCTTTTATCCCTGAACTGAAGAATAAAGAAATAACAAGCATCTTCTGTTAAGCAAAAGAAACAGCTCACCACTGAAAAGAGAGATCAGGAGAAGGTTATTTCTCTAGTCAGAGGGCATTATTATGCAAAATATATTAAGTACTGGAATCACATTAAAGAGATGGAAGATCTAATCCAAACAAGACTGTTTATATTGTTGACCAACAGCCGAACGAACATTGTTTCTGACTGTGATGAGCTTTTTATGGATAGCCAATGCTCACAATGGTGAAGAAACAGATCATTCAGACACAAGCCAGGCATTTACAGAGAAGTCATTCATCCCAGATGCTCTTGTTTTCAGACTGGAATTTTCCACCAGTGGCTCAATAATTATGCTGTTGCATATACTCTACAAGCTAGACATATGTGTTCCTTTATGGGACCTCAAGGCCTTTTCTGGGCAGTGCATTCAGCTGGCCCCCAGCCTAATGACCTAGTTGTTGAAACTCTATCTCACTAGCTCTCCAGCTTTGTTCCAGCTCAAGGAAGTGCAGCTCCTCCTAGTTTCAACCCATACAGAAGCAACAACTATTGAGATGATTAAATTTTCTGCCCCATTACATATGTTTATCACATTACAACTCAAATATGCAAGGAAAACATAGCTCCTGTATAACTGATATGATCTTCTTCATAAAGGCTCCAGCCAATTGAGTAATGGAGGGAATATTAAATTTAGTCCACTCTGAATTAAAATGTAGTCTGAGCCAGTAATTGAAAATTTTCTCTTGGTTTAAATCAGTCTTGGAAGATGTTCAGTCATTAGATTGTTCCCTGCCTTCCTTGCTCAGTCCAAAACAGTGTCTTGGTCTATGGTGAGATTCATGAAAGTTCGTGGTGTTGGGATTGATGGATCCCTTGGCCTCACCCTGGCTCTTGGATACAACTGTCTGTCTGGTATCTTCTGTGGAATGGCTGGGTCATTGTCACTACAGGTGTGCATTTATATGCACAGCGGATAACTGCAGCTACTGGCTGATTCTGTTTTCTCTTGGTCATCTCCTGGTGGCCTGCCCTGTGGACTTGATCTCCCCTCCACTCCTCTGAGACTCTGTCACGCCCTCTGTCTAACTCCCGTCCTTCAGGGCCCCTCTCATCCCGTGGCATGTCCAGCTCCAGGGTTGCCCTCTGGCTCTGCTCTCCTTATTCATGCCACATCATAACCCATGGAAATTCAGGGTTGCAACCTGAACCCTTTATCCACCTGAGCCGTCTGCTCTGCTCCTTACAATACGCGGGCGCCCTTTGTGAGGGCATGGGCACCCTGTTCAGCACCTCTTCAGGGCCCTCCGCACACACACCAATCAGAAAAACAAACAAAAAAAATGGTGGCATAAAACGCCCTCTACCTTTTGTTTTCATCTTAGCATGGCTAACTCGCCTCCTCTCCACTCAGATCTTTGAGCTCATAAAGAATATTAGGTCACATGTCTGATAACTTTCCTGCCCTAACTTCTCACTGTTTCCCCACCAAATTCCCTGTCTTGAAGATCAGGGGAGTTGGGGGATCCACTTTCTCTGCCTAACTAAATGGAACATTCCCTTATATCTTATGTTGCTCTTTACCAAAATGATAGACTCTTTTCCCTGTCACCTGAACCCCGAACTGATAGAGGGAAATTGGTTTATTACTAAGGACATACAAGTCGAGAAGATTTATGAAATAATATATTTCTTACAAGGATTTAGGAGAAATCTCAGAGACAGAGAAGAAAGAGGAAAAATTCTTTCAGAGCTGAGCATCTGGTCAGTGGTGGATTTCAATTTCAGGATAACAAGTGAAATGCTATATACCGTTTGTTTTGTCTCAGAAACTTACTAAACGGCCACATTTTACAATCCCGTCTGAAGGCTTCTCATGGAAGACTACAACAGCCCTTTTTATCTTCTCTTCTAACTAGCTATACCCCTCTGCTAAGCAGTTTCTAGATCACAAGCCCCGCCTGGTCTGATGGAATATCCTATCCTGTTCTAGGAATTGTTTCAATAGTTTCAAGGACAAAGTGAATACCTTTCTTTTTTATGGTTCCCTTTGGTCTTCTGGTGTTTGATTTGTTTGTTGTCCTGTGTTTGACTTGGAAAGTCCAAGACTCCATAAAGGCTGGGCAAGGGGGGGGCTGTACAAACCCATTGTATGTCACTCATAATAATACTCTTTCCAAAAGAAGAAATTATGTAAAGTATTTAGCTAACTTGAATAAAACTCCATATCCCTGAGGAAAGTGGAGAAAATCCCAAAGGTTAAGCAGACTAAACAATCTTAAATGCTTTCATTGAACACATTTCCTCTCTTCTTATCTTTCAGTTGGACTATCCCCAAACAAAAACAGAACTTAAAGATATTTTTTATTTTCACAAAAATAAATAAAAAATGTATTTTCAGTGTTCCACTTCAGGGCCCAGTGGCCAGAATCAAACTATCCTTGTCTCTTGAGGAAAAAGTCAGTCCTTCTTCATGTTCATCTAGAAAAGGGTAACAATGTTTGCAACTTCCATGAAATGTCTTCACCAGCACACTGTTCTTGTTTTTATATAACTTTTTAACAGATATGTCACTGAAATAAAGGACATGCTCCTCCACACCACCCACCCACACCCACACACACACACACAAGTCTGCAGCTCAGTTTTGCACTCTCTCAAGATTTGTATTATTGCTGCTCATGCCATTCTTCTGAAAGGCTTAAAAAGCCAAGACAAATAATAATAATAAACAAATAATAATCCTGATCAACAGAGGCTATTCAATGTACCTAACTGGATAAAGATAACATGTGGGCAAGGTTCACATCTGAAAGTCCACAGGGTTTGGCAGACATAATCGACTAAAATAGGCTGCAGTACACCCCAAGACTGATAAATTGCCCAGATGAAGAAGTTAGTATACCATGTCTGAGACCTTGAGGACAGCGACTCATAATCTCCATCATGTGGCAAATGTAGAGTTTTCCTGACAAAAGAGTAGCACTGTTGGCTCACACAATGTGTTAGAGAGGCCACAGAGCTATTGGTTGGGCTTTTCAGCATTAAGGCAGCTATTAAAAATTGTAATGTCTTACATACCCCAGTCTATATAAAAGGCCAATGGGCAGATCCACTTGTGACCCAAAGAAATGCTTACCTTCCATGTTCCAAATCAAAAGCACAAACAATGTACTCCCAACTGTGAATTCCTCATTTTATGAACAGCAAAACTCATGGATTATGAGCACCTCGCCTATATTTAACATGCTTAAATTTATATTTTCCAAGTTACAATGCACATATTTTCATACAAACAAATACCGGAGAGAGAATACTAAGATAACCAGAGAGAGAATACTAAGATAATGCTAAGAATTCATTGAGGGTGTGATTTAAAACATTGTTAAAGATTTCAGAATTAAACCTTATATTCTTAGTAGCCTTCATGTAATACCAGTCCAAATTTCATCCAACCATAAAAATCATTTTGAACTAATATGATAGGAAATTAGATGAGCTATAATGTCTAGGCAAAAATCAGCTAAGTTTAAAATGTAATGACATATATAAATGTATATATTATAAATATAAATGAAACAGATCACAGGGTAGTCAAAAAGTGACAGCTGCTTTAATTCGTAGGAGTTTAGACTTCCAACCCCTCTGGAAATTATGAAATGAGGAATAACAAAAAAAAACTACCCCCCATTATTATCCAAGCACAAGTGGTATAAGATCATTTATCTTGATGTATGTCACCTTAGAGCACATATTATCCCTATCTCTCAAAGTGTTTTTTCCCCCTTATTTCATCTCTGACATTCATTGTAAATTTAATGATCCACATACGATTTGCTGGTGTCTCAGTCTGGTGTTTTGAATCATGAAACTAGTGCTAAATTTATGGCCCTGCAGTACCACTTAGTGAATCATTAAGCAGTACAGTGATTTTAATGATTTGGATCATACTGGACCTCATCACTATATAATGAGGTTCCATTTAGTGTAAATTTTATGTAAAAATTCAATTTGCAAACCAACAACATGAAACTACAACATTTTTTCTAACTTGACATTGTATTTATTTATCATATATTTCTACTAGGGTCTACTCTTAAGTTTATTACCAGAATAATACTATATCCCATTTTCTTTTCATTAGCATAATATTTAAATGGTCCTAAGAATGAAAGTGACCAACAACACCTGAAATCACCTTAAACTCTTTCATTGTCAAGTTTTCTCAACTCAGAGATCTCAGAGAAATAATTGCAAACTTTTATAGAGTTTTGTGATCTTTGACACTGTTTATTCACCTTACCATTCACAAACCATAGTGCTTCATAACTTTTCATTATCAGGACAGATTACAAATGCAGAAAATAAACAATTGTGACGATATGCCTTTCTCATACCTTCCATTTGATAAAAGTCCATGGCCTTCAGTAATTAGGTTTTTTTCTTCTAAGGAAATAAAATTTAACATTCTAAACAATATTGAATTAAAAAACCAACAATGCCACATCTAACCATTAGTCCCAAATTTCCCTTAAAAATATCATTTGGCCTCAAAGAATACATTGATTAGAAACATGGTGGCATAAACCTAACAACCACAAGTAGGTCAGTGCCAATTTTTTAATTAGACAAAAAGGAAACTGAGGCTGAGGGAGGTTAAGGTTATGAGGTCAGTTATGTAGCTATTACATGATGTCAAGAAACAGACCCATGTCCCTGAGCTCCAGCTGCTTTCCCCCCAAATGTGTCTTAAAAATGAAGAATACCCTAACAGTATATTCCTATTATCCCCGCAAAATGAATTTCCAGTTATGTGTTTTACATTTCCGTTTCCTCTGCATCATTGATAAGCAGGTCTGCATAGTGACATGCTTCACCCTGTATTAAATTATGGTTCTAAAAAGTTAGTTCTAAGAAGCATGGTAATAATAGTTAAGTTCATAAGATACACAGATACTGATTTTTACAATCTGCATGGGTGGTAAAGTATAATTTTTAAAAGTAGCTCCTGACCTAAGAAAATGTTATTCAAAGGGCTACACCCATAGGTGATGTAGAATTCCTTACTCATGCTGAATAACGCATGTTTAAAAAAATAACTTAAGGATTGAAGAGAAATCAAGTTCCTAATTTATGTAGACCCATGGTTTCAACAGAAGCAATAGCTACATTGTCTTTTAAAGTCACAAAGAACCAGGGGGTCCAACTTCTCTAAATTTCACTCCCTAAAATAAAATTAAAAAATAGACCTCAAGCCAATAAGAACTGAAATAGAAAAATAAAACACAGCTACTTCAAGACATCAGGAAGCACAGTGTGTCTTGCTCCTGTGTTTATACTGAGAGATTCAGAGTGTGGGAAGAGAGGTTTTAAAATGTTCTCTTCTCAAGTAGATGAGGTCGTAAAAGTCATTAGAGATGGTAGTTTTGAGGAGGCCCCTGAAGGGCAGTGCCCCGCTGGGCACTGCTATCACAGCCCCTGAAGACCCTAAGAGCTTAGGTGATTTCAATCATTTTTTTCCCAAGCTCTGTTGTCATTTTTCATCATGTTTGGGCTTCAGCTCTGTCTCCTTTGAGAGGGCTCATACTGGAGTATGAGAGCACATGCAGATGCGAGAGGACGGAAGACGAGGGCTCGTCAAGCAGCACAGGGCGGGCCAGCCCAGCCTGCTGGGTCCTTGCTTCTTCTCATTGTTTCCTCCATTTCTAACTGCTCCGTCAAATGCCTAAATTGTACATGAATGGTACCAAATTTTTCAGAGTCACTGATAATTTCAAAAACTAAAGACAATTACTTTTCTGCTTGACATCTGGGTAGTCAAGACACTTGATTCAGACTTACCACCAGGATTCAAAAGCCCTCCAGGCAGTTCAATTCCAGCGTGGTCATTCAAAGATCCTAACGTGCATAAGGAGATGTGGGAGAACACACGGACTTGGATGTGGTCAAGTGTGGGAACAATGCAATTGGAGATGAGGCCTGGAAAGCAGATCAGGCTCAAACTGTGGAGGCCAAACAATGCCCAAGGAGGAGGTGTGGAGGTACTTGAGCAGAAAGACTGAGACAGTCTGAAAGGGATGTGGACTTAGATCCCTGTATCTCCCTGTGGGATATCAATTTTGATCCTCCTTCCATAGCACTTATATTTTCAACTTTACTTGGTCTGTGCAGCTACAGTCTTGGTGCCATGTTTTAGATGAACCTTTCAAAAACACTTTCCTTGTTTTGCTCTAGGGTCTTCTTCATCACCCGCTTGTCTCAGGATTCCAGGGATCTTCAGCAAGCTGAGTCACTGTGAAAGGTATTTTCTGGTCTCCAGGGTCCTTGGTCCCTCTTTGCTATTGTCTCAACCTGAATGTTCCCCAGTTGGGAGTGGGAGGGATTCATGTGTGGCAGCTAAGTCACAAGAATTCTCCCAGAGCCCAGCCCTTGAAGTGCACCATAGCTTCCTACCAGTCCTAAATCTCACAGAGGGCCCAAAGACTATGGTGTACTTCTGGGTCTTAAAGACCCACTGTCCAACCCAGATTTCACCACTTCCACCTCTCTTTCTTCAAGCATTTTTCTCTCCTCTGTCCTCTCTGGTGAAGTCTGTCATAATATCCCCAAAGAGCCGTTGTGAATAAGGGTTGGGGGCAGGAGAGGCAATTTAGCAGTATCTTTGAGCAAATTCTATTTTCTGCTCTGCAAAACAATGGACTTGAGGTAAGGGAACAAAAGTTCTGGTTAATCTCTTGCCATAAAAGGGGTGAGGATTAAAATTTAATTTCTCAGTAAATGATTATCTTGCCATCATAGATCGATCATAACAGCAGACTGTGTATTTGCTGTGTACAGAGATCTGTCCTCACCCCTATGAATAATAGACATTTATTGAGCATCTACTGCGGGCCAGATACAGTTACAACAGTCCCTGTCCCAGGAGCACTCATATTAGAGTCAGGAAGCAGTCTGTATTTATAACAGGAAGGGATGATAGAACAGACAGGTGGCATAGGGTTATGTCCCTATAATTGCTAAGGAATAGCAATGGGTGATTAGGTGATCAGGGCAAAGTAGATCAAATGTAAATGTCTCAGTCTTGCTAATTATGTTAATAATATTTTTGTATTTTTATCTTGGGTCACTGAACACTTTCCATAACCAGTTGACTACTGCCCTGGGTAGTAGGTAGCCAAAATTATATTCACAATGCTATAATGAAAAATCAGCAAAGATGAAAAACAGATCTGGGTCAGGCCTTCCAACTGTTCAATTACAAATTCAGGCCCCTAATGTTAAATCCTGACTCTTAGTTTATTTCTATTCCACTCTTGGAAACACTTGAGCTGGAGAAAAAGAACTTTAGTCCATTTTCACGAGCCTCAGAGACATCTTGGTTTGACTAGGCACTGATGTAATTTCAAGTTTTGGAGATTCACTCAAGGTTTATACAAATGTAAGAAGCAAAGACCCATGTTCAGTGATACACACTAGAAAATTTCTCAATGTATAATCACACCAAAAAGTTTAGCAAAATCTATCCTTTTTAATGCTTGTCAAAGTTGGTCCCTTAAAAAGCCTTGAAACAGTAATTTAACTATATTTAGTGATCAGATGAGTATTTCACTTCATATATTTTAAACTTGCAATTAGATCCCAATGGGTTGGCCTTTTATGCTTCTGGTGAAATGAGGATTGAGAGAAGGGAAATGATGTTTAAACGTCACTAGCTAGGCTACTATGTTAAAAATCCATTAGGATGAATAGTGAACCCTCACCACTGTACTATTCTTTACTTTTTTTTCGTGTGATTTTTTTTATTAAGGTATTATTAATATACACTCTTATGAAGGTTTCACATGAAAAAACAATGTGGTTACTACATTTACCCATATTATCAAGTCCCCACCCATACCCCAGTGCAGTCACTGTCCTTGGGTGTAGTAAGATGCCACAGTTTCACTATTTGCCTTCTCTGTGCTACACTGTTTTCCCCATGACCCCCCACACCATGTGTACTAAACATAATACCCCACAATCACTTTCTCCCACCCTCCCCACCCACTCTCCCACACCCTTCCCCTTTGGTAACCACTAGTTCCTTCTTGGAGTCTCCAAGTCTGCTGCTATTTTGTTCCTTCAGTTTTGCTTCGTTGTTACACTCCACATGAGGGAAATCATTTGGCACTTGTCTTTCTCCACCTGGCTTATTTCACTGAGCATAATATCCTCCAGCTCCATCCATGTTGTTGCAAATGGTAGGATTTGTTTCTTTCTTATGGCTGAACAGTATTCCACTGCATATATATACCATCTCTTCTTTATCCATTCATCTACTGATGAACACTTAGGTTGCTTCCATATCTTGGCTATGGTAAACAGTGCTGCAATAAACGTAGGGGTGCATATGTCTTTTTGAATCTGATAAGTTGTATTCTTTGGGTAAATTCCAAGGAGTGGGATTCCTGGGTCAAATGGTATTTGTATTTTTAGTTTTTTGAGGAACCTCCATACTGCTTTCCACAATGGTTGAACTAGCTTACATTCCCACCAGCAGTGTAGGAGGGTTCCCTTTTCTCTGCATCCTCACCAGCTACAATTCTTTACTTCTTACCTACTGAAGTCAGTTTCTAAGACAGGTTCCCCTCCCCTCCTCTGCTAAAACATCTAAGCTTGAAAAGTTCTATAAACTGTTGGAGTTGCATTGACTTCTTGTTAATTGCATAATAGTAAAACCTCCACTTTTAAGAGTCTTGTGTTCACAGTTTCCCTTCTTTGCATAACATTTATTTCAGTCATTTCCTAAATTCAAGGAGTTAAATTTCCATTTTCTGGGTTTAAGACCAGCCCCTCAACTGATTCCAGTTACCAGCATGCCTCAAGCTGCAGGGGTAAAATTCCTTAAAACAAAATGGTAGAACCCCTTTGAAAAAAGCATGTATTCCGTTAGGTCGATGTGTATAAATAGTGATAAAACTAGTATTTTACAGCAAAGACAATTATGTCATATTTACAATCTAAACAATTCATTGCGTTGATCCAGGATAAATTTTCAACACATGACAGTACTCTTAATTACTAAAACTTCATGGAACAAGAAACTTTACTTTTAGAATTTTTTTCAGGCTTTCTAAATAAATAATGATTTGCCAACTCTAGGAAAAATATATTTAGCAACAAATCTGAACAGTAGTAAACATCCTCAAGATTTTGTCATCTGTTTTAAGTCTGTAGTTCTGGGACAATAAAAGCATTAAGCAATATGTGCTGGACAGAGGAGTCTCCAAGCCTGGCCCATCTCCACAATTCCAAGAAGAGGAATGAGAGTCAGGTGATCCACAAGCTCCAGGTAAGGCTACTCTCTCCCAGGAGTGTGAGAGGGGATGCAGAACTCCAGGAGCCATGCAAGGCCCTGTCTTTGTTCCCCCACCACACATCACTTCCCCACTAGTATCTACGCTGAGATCACCAGGATAGCCTCAGCCCTTTACTCCTGTTCGCACAGGTCACACAAGCCCTGAATGCCTAGCTAGTCCTTCCCGTGGATATGGCAATTGCACAGGGCTCATGAGCAGAGAAGCAAGGAAACCCCTACCCACACTCTCTGGTCTATTCTTAACCCCTTCACTACTTTGCTTTCCTTCAATATTTATCATCATCTGGAAAACTATATTTGTCTCACTGTTTCTCTCTAGAAAATATGGTTGGTGAAAGCTTATCTGAGCTTTTCACTATTGTCCAAGCACTTGAAATAGCTGACAGCAAATAATAAGCACTCAGTAAATATTTGTTACAGGGAAAGAAGGAAGGGAGGGAGGGAGGAAAGAAGAAAGGGAGGGAGGGAAGGAAGGAGGGAGGGAAGGAAGGAGGGAGGGAAGGAAGGAGGGAGGAAGGGAGGGAGGGAGAAAGGAAGGAAGGAAAAGAAAGAGAGAGAAAGAAAGGAAGGAGAGAGGGAGGCTGGGAGAGAGGGAGGGAAGGAAAGGAAAGAGAGAGAAAGAAAGAGAAGTCACATGAATTGGACTGATTCAAATCAAGTTATATTTATCATGCATTTAAATGTGTTAGGCACTTGTATAACTATGCTACTTTAAGTGTAACAGTGCTATTACAGTGTGAAAACCCTGCTTTAATGTGACAGTGCTACTGTAAGTTAGGTATTAGAGATATGGAGATGAAGGGTGAGACCTGGTGCCTTCATTCTACTATTCCTTGACTCTTCATACCTGATATTTGCTTTAAAACTGTGTGTGTTTATTTCTCCCCATATATTCATATATAAGCACATACATATGCAGGGAAAAATATGCATTTCACATATATAAATATATACACATATACATATCTATAGAATATATATGCACATTTATACATATATAGAAATATACACATATATGTGTGTATATATATATACAAATGTATAATGTATACACATATATATATGACTTTGAAGCCAAGCCATAGAGAAATATTGTCAGTTTTGAATATTAATTCTATCTCCATTAGAGAAAGTACAGACATGTGCTCCCTCTCATCATCTATAATTTTTGACATATAAGCATATTCATTTACAATATTACAGGGAATATTTAGTGAGAAATGCATATTTTACAAAGACTCAGGTCAAATTCCCTTATCCAGCAAGTAAAAATAATTTGAGTGAGAAATTTCAATGAGGAAAATAATGCTCCAAAAGACATTGAAAGTCAGAAGAGAAAGGAGGGTTATTAGCAGACCTTTATGCAATTTATTATCACCTATCTCCAGAGGGGTAAAAATGGTCCCATTTCTCATTGTTGGCATTTCTTCTCAATGACCAATATGTACACCAACATTTTCTTCTGGAAAAGACAGTCAAAGTTGTAACAGAAAATCGCAGATGCATTCAAATTCATACTAATGGTTGAAATGCACCATATGTCCTCTGATGCCTATGCACAATAGGTGCAGGTTTAATGACTTTCTGATTGTGCCCCTGTTGTAATTAGGTATTAAAGGACATATGGTATGGCGCCATTTTAACAGTGAATTTCCTTGTTTTTTATTGTTTTCTATCAGAAGCTTAACAGTCTTTCAGGGTAGTATTAGTAGTGAGAATTAAACCACATGTTGATTTCATTTTTTTTAAGGCTTGGAATCTCATCTTGATTAGCCTTATTAGCGTAGTGCCAAAGAAAACATCCAAATTGAATCTATTTTCAGTTAATATGAAGTAAAATCCATTTGAAATGGTAAGAAATAAGTGAAAACTCTTTTAGAAGTACTGACTTAGGATACTATACGTAGAGGTTCAGAAATCAAATAATAGTTTATTTGTCCAGAAAGTTACCAAAGTGTGATGGGTTTGGAAATTTTCAACCTTCTTTCAAAATATTGACTTTCAAAATCATTTTTGAAAATAAGCAATTACCTTCTAAGACATTTTTGTATGATTGATAAAAAAAAAACTTTTAAAAATCTCAAACAAAATATACTCATAACAAAATTCCAACTGAAAACAAAAAGCAAACCGAATACGAGTAGTGAAAGCTATGAGTCATGATGTTTAGGTTAACTTGTTAAAACACAAGCTAAGATTTTTCAGGGACCCAAAGAGCATGATTTATGCAAATTTAGTGAGATAAAAATCTGGGATCAACTCAGAAGACTTTATCACCACACACACACAAAATCAAGGAAACAATGATAGCAAACTACATGGTTACAGGCATTTCAACATTCACCTTAAGCTTAATTAAATCACATTTTATATGCATCACCCAAGCACTGAACAGTTTTAAACTAAAATGGTCCTTAGCACCTAGAAGGAATGTTACAGATTTTTAGGAAGGAAATTTGCACTGGATATTATAGCATTCCACTTGGGCTTTATATATTCTGTATTTCAGGTCAAAGAAAGGGAAAGATCCTATCATGCAAGTTTATATTCTTCAGTCACAAGCATGGCTACACATCCCTGTCCCAGTCAGCATGAGGGCACATTACCAGATAGCCAGCAAGGCTTCCAAATGAGGCATGAAGATTAATAAAATACAATCTCCAGCGGATGTTGGCACCTCCCTGTCAAGCTAGCTAATGAGTACTGTGTTACTGTAAGAGTCAACTGTCACATTATCTCTGGACTAATAAATGGATTCTAAGATAAATAACAATACACAACTAAAATTCAGCCTGAAAAGAGCTTTTCATTTATTGCTGACTAGGGCAGCCCCAAGAGGCTTTCTAGCTGTCAGCACCAAAAGCCTTGTCACTTTTTATAAGAGGTAGTCCATAAGTGCAAAGTCAGTTTAAGCAAAAGAAATCTAGAATTGCTTTTCCAAATTCAAGGTTTAAAATGAATAGCAAGCAATTATTAAGTTTAGCTCATATATATCCAAGTATTTTATAATATTTAGAGAAAAATATCTAACCTGAGCCTACCCAAAATAGAGTGGACAAAGCTTGTTTGGGGGAAATGGTCAGATCATAGTTGGGGAATTTTTAATTTAAATAAGAGTAATGATAACTTTCTTGGAAATTAATTGCACCTCAGAAATGAGATTTCACTACAGTCATTTTGTGTATGTGTCTTTCCAGAATCTGTACCAGAGGAAGGCGGCTGCCCCCAGAACTGTGAATGCGGACATCACATTCATAATTCTATTTCTGCCAATTGTAGTTTGGGCATCCTTGAATTTACTCTGATTTGGAAAGTGTATTTATAGCATGACAACAGGAATACTTACTGAATAGTTATAATAGATTGAATTTTATGATAATAATTGTGGTGAACATAGGAAAAGGTATGGCATGGAAAGCATTTATCTAGTTTTCTATTACTGAGAACAGAGGAAGAACTTGAAGGAAGGAAAAGAAAGAAAAAAAGGAAGGGAGGAAGGAGGAGGAGAAGCAGAGGAGAAGAGAGAAAGAGAAAGAAAATACAGGACCACTCAATGCCTTTGTGTATTCAAATACATTCATGTTCATAATGTTACTCCTGATCTATAATTTATAATAATACAACAAACCTGAATTCTCCTCTTAACATCAAGGAAAATGTGTTCCCAAACATAAATGGTAGAAAGGATTCATTTACTCACTGACTTTTGTAAAAATTGCAGAATGGGAAAAAAGTTCAAAAGAATTACCATAAGGCACTAAATTTCTAGTCTATCCAGCCCAATCCTTGAAATTTAAGAAGTAACTTAGGATTTGTATTAGAAATGTTTATTCTATTTGTCTTCAATTTCTGTTTATTACTTTCCTGGTTACTGTTCTCTAAAGACCTAAGAGATCCCTCTTTATCCCTTACAATATACATGCATCCATAAGCTCCTCTGGATGGTACTGAACACATGACGCATGCCTAGGAAATATCAGACGCTCCCTCCCTTCTCCTCCAGCTCTTTCTCCTTCCCCTTCCTTCCTTCCTCTACTCTGGATTCAACTTTCAAACAGTTATTTTCCAGAAGATGGAAGTTAGATATTCTGAAGGTGTTCTTTCTATAACTCTCCCTGCCCTCCCCACTCCACCAAGATTGATATTAACCAAGATGCTTGCAAAGACTTTTCATAATTAAAGGATTAGTTTTTCATTCCAATACTAGAATCATTCCACAAAATTCTTGTTTGGTTTAATAAGAATATGAGCTAATGAAAATGTTAGCTGTTATTATCACCATTACTGTATTATTGTTATTGTTATTATTATTATTGTTACTAAGTATTTTCTTCAGCCTATGTCACCTCTACAGAATAAGCACCCTGAGTTTGCTTCCTTCCATTTGAAATAGTGCTTCCCCTTATTTGTTCCTTGTATTTCCTACAGACCTTGTATAAAAAAGGTTCTAAATTCAAATTGTTAGATTAGTTGGCACTTCAGAATTTACATCTTTTCAAGCTTCAAAGGCTGCTTTCTTATTCTTGTCCATTGTCACCTTATCTTTCCACAGTTTTGAAGACCTTCAATCCATATTATTACTATTAATAACTGTCATGTGGGTGGTATTCATAATCTTCAAAGATTTTCATGCAGAATCAAATCATTTCCTAGATTCTTATAACACACCTGTGAGGTAGGTGTTACGGTTCTTCACAGGAGAAGATTAAATGTCACAAGGGATCAATGATCTGTATAAGGTCTACTGCCAGCACATAGAGGATTTACTGAAGTGTCGGTCCTCTGACCTCCATGCCACGCCCTTCCCAGCTCAGGTATTGTCTGAGTCCACATCCCATCTATCCCACTCTGTGAGGAAAGAGCTTTTACCTTTGCCAGGCTCCAGGATAGTTTCAGTCCCCTCGATCTGCCTTCAGATGGTACTCCCTTACCTCCTACCCATATATGTAACATTGATCATTTTCACTGTCTCATCAGGACCTTCTCCATAATATAATTTTCAGGGTATATTTAAATTGCAGTTGTGGACACTTGATAGTTTTACCAAAGAAAAAGTAAAGGAGAAAGGAGTTAGGACAGGGTAGCAAAAGACAGAGAGAGAATTGCTTAGAGCACATTTTGCTACTGCTCATGGACCCTAGTCATCGCCCCTGAGCTACCATTCGTTACAGGGAAGGCCATGTCAGAGATGAGGTATCACACGTGGTGAGAATGATTTGGCCAGCGATCTACAGAGGAATACGGCAGACTACTTCACAGGGGCTCCTTTCAGGCAACACCCAGAAGGGCAACAATAAAAACAAAGGTTTAGATCTGTGCACCAGGCACTTTACACACATGATTTTATTTAATCATCATGGTAACTTGAAGTTCAATTTTACAGATATGAAAACTGAGGCTTTACAAGTGAACTAACTCAACTAAGGCCACACACCAAGATACAGTAGAGCTGGGATTCAGACCTGAGCAATCTGATGCTGCCCGCTCCACCCATAAGAAAGCCATTCTTCCACCAAAACAGAAATATGCCCTAAGAGGGCATATTTTCCCCTTAGGGTGTTTCCTGAAGAAAGGATTATGACCAATATTTCATGATCTCCCTTTGACAAAACATCTGACCCAGAATCCCCAGACAACCCCCCTAATCTTATTAACCCTCTGTTTAGGAGTTTGCAGAAATACAGTGAGCAGCAGTCCCATGATTCCATCAGCCCATGAAAAAGTGGTTCAGCTCAAATGAATCACTTGTGGACACAAACTGGAGGAAGCATCTAGAAAAAATTTTTCCCTCTTCCACCAGTTGTAAGCAATCCATTATTGTGTGTTCCAGGCCCAAATGGAGGATTTGTGGTAAATCACATGTGTCAGTAACATTGGTGGGCTCTTTGTCAGGGACAGGACCCCAAGTGGCTGAGCCAAAAGCCTTCGTTAATTGGAGAAGAGGCTGTTCATCCTTACTAAGCAGTCTGTCGTGGGCAGTGTCAGAAAAATACTGTCTTTGTTGTATCTTCTTTGTGTAGGAAACAGGGCACTTTTCCAGCCATGTCAGTTTCCTGCCAGCTTTGTGGGCCTGGAACTTTTTAAAATTCACTTAAAAAAAATTAAGAGCATGTCCAAGAATAACAAATGAGAAATGTGGATCTTCAAAATATGTAGATTTGAGATTTGTTTTGGAAAAAAAAATGCACAAGCTCTACTGAGCATCTGTAACAATGATATATCTACACATTATATGGCCAGCTATCTTTAGTTTGTTTTTATATCCTGTGGAGTGTGACATCTGCGCAAAAATTATGAACTGACTCATATACATGAGGTGCTTATTCAGAGTTTGAAAAATGGGCTTATTCTTCTGCAGTCCAATTATTTATGAAGAAATTAGAAGGAAACTTTAAAATCTTGGAATATTTTTCTTAATTTATTTGTGTGTTACTCTAGTCAGCCTGATCAAGCAGAAACTATCTGTAACAGGGTGAAGGTTTTTCTAAGTGTGTTAATTATATTTATTTTCATGGCCACTAGTCCCTCATTTGCTTTTTATAAATTACTCAGGGCAAGGGGCTAATCTCTGTGATTGCTCTCCATCTAGACGTACAGCTCAACCTTTCACATGAAGTGGATCTTTTCTATTACAACCCTTTTATGAACCACCTGTAAAAGGAAGGAAGGCTATTTCCACGTGGAGATATAGATATATGCATATAAAAATTTATAACTATTCCCTAATCACTCAGACGTGTAGACTAAGCATCACTTATGATTACTACACAGATACTATTATACAAAGAAGTACATTTATATGGAAAACCAAAGAAAGCTTTTATTATAAGAATAAATGCTCACTGATCCTTAACTCTAAGTATCCTATTAATGCAACAATAAGGAGGTCCATTCATCTCTGGCAGTCCATATTTTAGTTCCCTTAAGTGTGTCTTCAGGCAACTAAGACAAATTAGATGATGCTCTTTCTCACTTTACTATCCTGGCATGAAATTCTTCCCCCCTTACCCCCCTTCTGGATTCTTCCCTCTACTCCTAAATAAATTTTCAATTAGCTTCCCCATATTGGAATGGAAAGTCAATCCTTTATTTATTTCAAAGTTTCTGCAAACAGCTGTTTGTTCCACCTATTTTGACATGAACCATGGTGAGGGGCAGGGGTGGAGAAGGGTGGTTACAGGATGCACAGCACACCTCCGGAATGACTGGCTTCCATCTTCGGGCCCATTCACCTTTGAAAGTTAAGCCCAGGGGAGGGAGAGTGAGACAGAGAAATTATTAAGCAAAAGAGGCTAGGAGGCAAAAAACTAATTTTCCTTGAACATCTAATATGTGCCAAGCACTGTATACCATGCCTTAATGTACACTGCAATATAATGAGTTATAAGAAATACATATTTGGTTATTCAGATGACCAAATATATATTTCCCAGGTATATGTGGCCTTCATCCACAGTTCCTGAAAACACTGCAGAGCCTTAAGGGTGAAATGGGTGTCTTGTCATGTTAATAAGAGACTTTTGGACCCCACCCAAGGGCAGGGGTGGAGGTTGAATCAGCCAATGGCCGATGATTTAGTCAATCCTGACCATGTGAAGCCCTCACAAATCCCATGAGAAGAGCATATCTCTCTCTCGTGTGTCCTGCTTCTCTGTCAGAGAGAGCTTCCATGCTTGGGGAACCAAAAGCTCCCACATGCCACTGAGCCAGGCCCCAAGCTCCAGGAGGACAGAAGCTCCTGTATTTGGGACCTTGCCCTATGTCTCTCTTCATCTGGCTGTTAACTTGTATCCTTTATTAAACTGGTAAACATGTAAGTGTTTTCCTGAGTTCTCTGAGTTGCTCTAACAAATTAATCAAACCTAAGGGGGAGCTCATTGAAATCTCCAATCTGTAGCGGGCTGGTCAAGCACAGGGAACTGCTTGGGACTTGTGACCAGCATCTGGAGTGGGGAGTGGAGGGCAGTCTTGTAGGACAGAGCCCTTAACCTGGGAATCTGGTGCTGTCTCTGGGCAGAGAGTATCAGAATTTAGTTGAGTTATCAGACACCCTGCTGGTGTTTGAGAATTGCTTGGTGTTGTGTGTGTGGGAAGGCCCCCACTCCCACCCCCGCCACATACACACACATATTAGAATCAGGTCCAGGAACCCAAAAGTAGTTATACTTCTGTGTACATTATTGTTGTATATGAAAAACACAACACCCTCAGGAGGGATGAGTTTTTCCCAATTTCTCAGATATTTGGAATTTACTTTGTAATATGAAAGTGATAGAAATGTATGAGCTTGGAGCCAATCTTTCCCTTGGCTTTAGTGATCCTCTATATGGAAGGCTAAACACACACATCTCAGAGACAAGGACTGCACCTTCCTAGACCTTGGAACTTCTGTAAGGGGCCAAAGCCTGTGTTCTCTAGCATCTCAACAAGCAGGAAAAGCTTCACAAATGAAACAAGTAACTTTTCTGTTGCATTATAGGAATTGTTTAGGAGCATACTCATCCACAAATAATAATCCCACCACACAACATTTTACACATCATTTGTAGCTATGTTTTTATATTCTCCAAGATTCCCTTTTAAAGTTACAGATAAGGTTACAGGTTGATTCAGTATTGGCACTATGGTATTTGTTAGTTAATAGTCTAGCAAGGATTAGTGAGAGATGATGGATCCCTTTGGAATACGTGACATAGACCTGAAAGATGGCCTGGGAATCCAGTCTAGGGAAAAGGGTGGATGGCAGGAAATGAACTCTAAAGAGGTCAGTGTGCCTGGGGATGAAGGGATAGATTGATACATGACCAGTATTGGCTAGCTGTCTATACTTTTTGCTGAAGTGGTGTATGAAGTAACTGCATGAAAACTCTAAAAAAAATAAAACCGTGTCGATTGATAATTTTATAAATTCTATTGTCTATGTTGACTTTAAAAGTGCCACCGACATGCAAATTTAGTCTCTTCCACCAAAAGAGGAAAGTTGCGTCTTGTTCGGAAAGACACGAAGCTTATATTAAATATCTCATGAAAAATCTGTGAAAACCTGTGAGGGGAATATGAATATGATTTTTGATTGCTAGAGAATCCCTAAAAGCAAGATTTCCAAAGAGTTGGCAAGAGTGGATTGTGAAACAACACCCTATTATTGCTTTTTTTTTCCTTCTGTAAATACCTTGTTATAAAGAATTTTTTTCAAGTCACTAAAAACAAGAAAACAAGGAAAAAGAAAGCGACAGGGTCAAGGCCCCTTTAATATTTTGCAGGGCTGACATCATCGGTGTTAGTAAGGCATTTATAGGAGGCTCTCTGGGCATGGGGCCATCACAGCTTCCTACGCCCACTTCCCACCGCCGTCTCCCCTGGATGCCAGCATCTCTGTGTATGGTTAGGTGTCTGCAATGAAGCCCTCTTGATTTATTGTTAATTAACTTTAAGTCTAGATTCCCTCCACATACAACTTAAAATACAAATTGTGTGCACTTTGAACACAGTCTTTGAACATTCCTCACTAACTGCTTAAATGCTGTGTGGATTTTGTCTCAAGCAGTCGGTTTTCACTTTAATCTTTGGACAAATTGAAAACTTTTTTCTGTAAAACTCCCTTCCTCTTTGTAGTCTTAATTTTGTTCCACGGGGACAGTTTAATAAGCAGTTTGCAGGTAGAAAAGAAAGACTTGATAACCCAATATTCTCTGTTTTCCCCAAGGATTAGATGTAGAAATTAGTCAAAAAGAGAAAACTGGATTATGATTGGTTACATGTGTATAGGAGCAATTCCCTGAAGTCGTTAAGGGAGCAATAATGAGAGAAAGTTGTTGCTAAAATTGATTTTAGGAGGAAGCCAGTTTTATTTCTCAAAAAAACCTTTGTATATTTATTTAGTAATGGCTCATGAAATAATGCTTTAGACAGGCATTTTAAAAAGCATACCTTGTTTCATAAATCTGAGACTTTGATAATTATTAATGCACAAATGCCAGCAGAGAGGTGCTTTCTTCCCCATGTCACGGTACACCTGTTAATGATACTCAAAGGAGTGAAAATTACCATTTCGGAAGTGTCCAAAGCAGTAAACTGGTAAACAAGCCTGCAGTTAGGACTATGGATGATGTGAACCAACAAGGGTGAAAAGATTTGGTTACTCTGTGTATTAGTGTTAATAGGAATAGATTATAGAGGAATATTTGTGATGTGACCTTCTGTGCACTAATTGAAATAGTATTCAGAGTCAGCACTGGTGTAATCAAGTTAAACACGGAATCATAAATCATCATGAAAAGTGCTGTCACAACTTCACCGTTAATGCCCTGGACTGCTGGGCAGCCCCAAGAAAATATCTGCTGTGCCGATCTTTAGGTTAATAGGAACAGAAATGGCATTTAAAGACTATTTGGATCAAATCTGCTCTGGGGTTGAAAGTGTTCCTCTGTTAATTTACTGGTAATTTGAAGTGATGTAGTTAGGGTTAGAAGGAGCACAGCTGAGCCCCTTCTAGCAAAACAAAGGGCTGTGGGAGTTTCTTCTAGTATTTATTTAATTGCTTTAGGGTACAATGCTAATCAGTTTTAATATATATGTGTAGTTCCCTTTGTTTCTCAGATACAAAACAGTTGGCAAGGTGATCAAATGCATATCATTAGCTATATAGCTTGAGGTGATGCATTTGAGGACTACTTCAGCATCATTCTATTTGTCAAACAGAAAGGTTTTACCGAGTAAACATGGAAATCTTTCTGACAAGTTAACTATGATACGTCCTGAGAAAGAATAAGAATTTACTAGCAATATTTTTCTTACGCACATTTTCTATTGATTGAGTAGAATCAAACACACAGGCTTAAGAAAAATCACTGAGGAATTTGTTAAGAAATGATATACACCATTGCCGACAATGCGTCGTGTCTCAGTGCAGAGAAAGGCTGGGCTAATTTAATCAGATACTCATCAGATCAGTAGACAATAAGATGTATGATGCTAAGAAGCAAAAGGCTTGTTTATTATAATTTGCTTCAAATGCCATATATTAATACAAATTCCAGCAGGCATTTGTAGAATCTTTTCAAAAGTACTCTATTTTACTTCACCTCTAAAAATGCCTCAAGTCTACCCACATTTAAATAATGTAGTTAAAATGCAGCAAGCAAGTTAGGTGCATACATGGCGGTGTGTTTGGTAAATAATCCTACAGGAAAATTCTTCCTACTTGTTGTTCACTGCTTAATTTTGAATGATCTTACAGTAAACAAATAGATGTTGTGGAGAATCTGAGCTCACTTTTGCAGTGTAGATATGTTAGATTCTTTTTCTCAGGAGATTTGTGATTTGTATAGTCCTTGGGGTTACTTGGGTACCATTTTCAGGATCCTGACACTGGAAAGGCTAAGAGCCCAGGTAGCCCATCTCAGCGCAAACTGTAAATAAAATAGCTGAGGCTTGGGAGTGAAGAAACTTGGCTAAATTCCCATAGTCAGCCAGGCATTTAATGATAGCTAACCAACATGCATGTCCTAGAACTAATGCCCTGAAAATCTTAACTTTGAATTCTATAAGTTTATCTTTTCTCTGATACTTGGCATCTTTTACATGCAATACTTGTTAACCTTTTCCAGCCATCTGTTTCCAGTTAAAAAAGTACTCTCTATGTTTTCATACAATTCGAAAGTACCAGAAGTGATTTTCACAATGAAATGACTAAAATGCTAGCTAACAAAATGTGTTCACTACTTTTAAGAAATGGAGGTCAGATTTTAGGAAAATTACCTGAAAGAGTGTTGAGAAAAAGGTTCAGTCACCACATAGGTGGGATGTTCGCCATGGTACCATAGGCTGATGATCTCTTTGCATTAATTTCTCTCACCGTAAAAGAATTCATTGTTATAATGCAGGGAATTTAAGTGGGAAGCTGGTTCTACATCAAGGAAGCAGAGTGAGGAAAAGAATGAGGGGTCATTAACCCATGTGGGAAACTGAATACCCTTTCTTCCCTTATTACAAGAGATGCAGACATGAATCACATATAGCTGCTGATGTTGGAAAACTCCCAAGCTAATAGGGCCATATCCCAGTATCACAGAGCTCGATGCGACCTTAAGGAACTCTTAGTGGATTAGTGGCAGGAGCAGGGCTTGAAGTCGCTTCTCCGGACTCCCGTCCTGTGGCCCTGCTTCTTCACCGTCACAGGCCAGCTGCTGCGGCGCAGAGCGCAGCCAGCTTGCCTGGATCCACAGCTCTGGAAATGCGTAAGTGGCAACAGAAAAAAAGGGATGCCAGAGACCTTCCCCCATGTATTTAGGGATCCTGCCATCCTGTACAAGGACAGCAGCACTCGCTGCAGTCAACCAATGACGATCATACCGCTTCACCACGGATGGCGGTCCCCTAACCAGAAAATCTGCAAGGAGCCACAAGGGAAAATCCACCCCTCATCCCGTAATGACCTGGTGCTTCTCATCTTTTGGAAGCAGGCAACACCCTCAGTGTTACACCTGTTAATATGGAAGGCATATACACATTTTAAGGCATTCTTTTTTCTTATTCATTATTCTCTGTTGCCTTCTGGAAACTGAGTTCTCAATTCTGGTTTACTTTCTCATTAATACTTACAATGACCTAGAATCGTGCCCGGCACCTGGGAAGTGTTACATAAATATCTGTTAAATTTTAGAAGTTACCAGGTTCATTATTTTACATGTCTATTCTGTGGACATAATTTTACATTTTTAAAATTCTTGCTCATAGACTTTTTAAATGGTGATATTTTAAGAAATGTAACATACGTGTGAATGGAATGGACATCCAAGTGGAGATGTTGTAGTTCGGCATAACAGTTTCACATCTGACACTAATTTTGAAATCTTTTTTCCCAAATGCCCGCTCACTACCTTGGCTTTATGGGCTGACCTGCCATCCGTGAGCATAGCTGTGTGTCTCCTCCACTTGAATAGCCCCATGAGCATAATATAGTCAGTGGGAGTGCAGGACAGAAAAAATATACACTGCTTTGCACACAGCCTGAAAATCAAGGCATAAAAGAGGGAAAATAAATCAGTGTGCCCCATTCGGCCTTTGCATGCATAATTTATCAGTAGAAATAAGTATCCAAAATGTTTTACCAGTGAGTGTAGAACAAGTTACTTTAGTTTCATTAATATCTGAATCGTAGCTTCATCCCAGATAATTCCAAGGAGATCATTTGGGCTATATAAGCTATATATTTAATATATATATATATATATCAAGTTGTTGGTGTTAAGAGTGTATTTATTGTCTTAAAAGTACAGTCCATCCAGTTGTAAGGTTCTTTGATAAAACTGAAAAATAACACAAACCAGTTATTTTTTACACATAGCTGGAAGATAATCAAAGCATCAGCACCTAATGCTGTGAATGGGAATTAATATTTATTGAGGTCCAACAATATTTTGATCAGCACATAAGCATTTTCAAATACGTTATCTCATTTAGTCTCCCAATCACCCATGAGATTAGGGCTGTGTTCTTGTGAAAGCATGGAGTGATGGAGTACTTCACCCATGACCACACAGACAATAAGTGGCAGGGCCAATTTCACCTCAGTTTTCTTTGAACTAAAGCCACGCTCCTTTGCTGCCCCATGCTGCTTCTCTAATTAGGTGAACAATTACATGTAAAATAAGCCATATTCTTGAAAATATGTATCCATACCATTAGGTGAGTGGGTACATGGACAGCAAAACCACGAGGCTTGGATTTGGGTCTGTTAGCTGCTCACTCTTTCATCACCCAGCAGTCGTAGCCCTGTGTGCCTCTTGTGACTATTTGCTACTTTTTAATTCTTTCTTCCAGTAAGAAGGGCTTTTGACATTTTGAGATGAGATGGCGGATGGAGTTGGGTGAGATGGAGGGAGCTTTGTTCTCTAGACTTATTCTGCCTTCGATTTTCTGTTGCAGTCAGACAGCCAAAGGAATTATATATATCCAGGGTTTGCACAATGCTAAGGAGTAAGGAAAATAAGACAAGGACCAATAAATACAGAGGGGACAAATATAAGACACAGAATGTTAGGGATATTTCCTCTCAAAGATTGAGGTATCACCTTCTGGTGTTGTAAGAGTGCAGAAAACACTTTGCACCCTTTGCAATGTCTCCCTCACAGGAATGCCTCCTCTGGATTCGTAGAGGAAAGAAGAGTGTACTTCTCCATCATCTTGAGCTGAGACCTTCAGGACAAGGCAATTGGCGTGCATGTGAATCCCACACATGGTCCCTGTAGTGGAGACAACACAGCCGAGCCTTAACTCCCCCCAGTCCTATGATAAAAAGGAAGATTTAGATTGACAGTTTCAGTAAGTGAATCCTCAGCCACAGAAAGTGAAATACAATGTTACATGTGTTTTCTAGATCATAGTTTTAAAGATTTGAACATGTCCCCTTCAGATAAAAATGTTATTATGAAATTCACCCTAATTCCATCTTATGTTGTTGTCTTTGAGGAAAACTGTAGCCAAACCATAAATGACATTTAATACAAAATCTGAACATCAGCTAGTGAGTTACTATTGGTATGAATTTCATGCAAATTGCATTTTAAAAATACCCTATTTCATTTTAATATGCACAAGTTTTATCACATAATTTTTTTAATCCTCAAAAATTTGGAAATCCAGTTATTCAATTCATGGAATAAATACATTTATATCTACATTGTCAATTTCACTATATTTTTCCTGGTCTAGTTTCCCAAGATAGTTTGTTTCTCTGCTCACATTATGAGCTGCAATGTCCATACAGAAAAGAACCTAATTGAATTCTCTTAATGTTGAATTTTGACATAACGATTATATTCATCTTCTGAGATATTGTTCTACATTGAGTCCTAAAAGATTTCCAAATTAAGTTGTTCAATTCAAAAACTCCAAGCATGGTTATTTTAGTTGAGAGGCAAAAAAAAAAATGCCTGAAAGATGAATTAATAAAAATTCTATCCCATATATTATCCTGCTTGGCAATGAATGGAGTGCTTATAAAAGAAAGATAAATCTAATTTAACATTATAACTCTTTTAATAATAAAAATATATAGATTCAAAACCTCTGCAGTGACCCTGTCTCACACAGTATAATTCCCTAAAACTTCTAAGTCACTCAATGATAAGAGGCTGATCTAAATGCTTCCACTGCATTAATCAAATACCAGGTCTAATTAAAAGAGCCATGCACAAAGCTTTTTCAAAATGTTGCTCAGGTATTGCAATAATTTCTGATCACCCAAGCCTGGAAGACAAATAATTAGAGCTGCCAGAGCATTCTGATGAGTGATGTCAGCATCTCCAAGTGACCTTCCCTCCACTAATTAATTTTCATCTTAAGAAAAGAGACCCTGTTGTTGCACATTATTAATTGAGTTCACTAAAAGATGCGCCTGATTAATTTTTGTTGATAATACTTGTCATTCTAGGCAGCGGCTATAATCATTCTATTGGGTTTTATTTTTTTAAGTTGATCTAAGTCCTTTGCAATGTGACTGATATATCTGATACAAAATATCATGCATAAGGGCATATCCTATAATGTGTCTGGGCTATTTTTCATTGCAGTGGTTTGCCAAGGTAAAATGAAATGTCAGAGTGGAGTTTTCTGAGCTTGTTGGAAGCTGCGATGGTATTGTTTCACTTTGTCCTTGTAGCTTAGTGAGGCCACGACTTTTCAAGTGCCCGAAAGAGATCACTGCACCCATTTTGTAGTCTTCTCTTGGATTTTGTGGTGAAACGTCCCTTCACCAGAGAAACTACTGCATTCATCTTACAGAACTTCTTCATCGCATTTCTGTTATTACCAGAAGGTTTCCTGGAAGTTCCTTTCTCCTCCTAGTGGGATGGATAGTCTGCTAAGTAATTCCAGCCTTCTGACCCTGTGTGAGAAGCAGGAGACTAAGCCCAGAACTTGGAGCGTTGCCCTGTTCATTCATAAAATATTAGGCCTACAATAAACAGAGAGCTTATTAAAGTATTTATTTCATTAACCTAAAATTAAACAGGAAATTCAGTCACACACCTAATGAATGTAAGCTGTACTCTAATACAGGAACATTCACATGTCACTGAATTTCAGGGACCTTATTAAAACCACAGTTCATTTTCAGTGGAACCTTCTAAGTGTAGAATTAATTTCATGAGAAATTATTGTGTTTCAGCTTCTTAGTGAAAATATTTTGTTTGCATTAGGAAAATGAACTCACAGGACTTCTTAGATTTTAAAGGGGTCCTGCTAAGCAAATTTTGATGAATTAGTCTAAGTGGACAAAAAATAAATATAATTTCACAGATACATGTGCTTAACAATTAAGAGAAAAAATGTTTAATGAAATGTTTTTGTTTTGCTGAATCTGAACCCTTTGTAAAGTATCTTGAGTCTTTGTTGAAACAGGCAAGGTTAGGTTTTAATCATCCACGCTATATGTCATATGCTTTAAAGTTTAAAGGAAATCATAAACATAGCATAGAAAAAAACAACAGAACTATGTCTTTTAAATCTCTTTTGTGGCCGCCTTCTGCTCTACTGTTGCAAGCCTGTTTCCTTGTTGTAGTTCCCATTTGGTTGAATGAAAGATGGCCTAATCCATCCTAGATCTAAAATCAGATAAAGTTGCCCTATGATTTAAGCCAAATTCACACCTCACAGAGAGTGATCTTCAGTGGAGGGAAATGTGGCCCTGGTACTCTAACAGTAAATTTCAGACTCATTAGTATCAATCAGTACCATTACTAAATATCCACCAGGAATCAGGCACTTTGTATATCTTCTCTGAAATTCAGAAAACTTAAAGCTGAAAGATCCCTGCCTTGTCATTCCAGAGGAAACAGGAATTGAAAAACCCTCACATTTGAGGGTAAAAGTAATTCTGACATGGGTTGAAAGATGGATTCATAATGCTAAAAAAGCAGCATTTGTAGGCACCAAACCACATGTTTCATGAGATTTCTTATTGTAACAGTACTTTAGAACTGAAGACAACTTTAGACATCACCTGTCCGATCCAACATTTCAAATATAGAGAAACTGATTCCTAGAACATGTTGATTAATTGGTAACAAAGAACTTAATCCTTTGTTACACAAAGGAACTGAGTAGAAAAAACAATGATAAACACTAACTTGTATTTAGTTAACACATCTTTCTTTAGAATCATGAACAATGCATATTTCTCATGAAATAGTACACAGTTGATTCAGGGCACAGCTGAGGTATCTGTGTGTATCACCACATATGTATTTATCAGTGTTGTCTTTTTTTACACTAAGGTACTATGGAAACATATGTATTTATTTTACTGTACCTATTCCGGTATTGCCTTTTTCAGCTAGGAGGTTAATAAATAGAAGAACAAATGGGAAAGAGATGAAGAGGAGGAAAGAGAAGAAAGGAAGACACAGAGGGAGATAAGCATTAGATCTTTGGTCCCATCTCCATTTTTTTCTCATTACACTTTGAAATTTTAACATGCAAATCTAAGAAAGATTGCCTCTGATGATTTATAGGCAAGTATTTTCTTTCCTTCATGAAATTAACCTAAATGTTAAACAAATAGGGCAAAATAAAATTGGGAAATTTTCATTTATAACAGTCCTTATAAATTCACTTAGTATAACTTCTACAAGGTTGACTCTTACTGATACTAGGCACATCTTACTGTCTGATCTCAAGAAGTGAGAGTGTATTTCCAAAACAATGTAAATGACATGCATTAGGTTATAATTTTTATCAGTGGCATAAAAAATTAAGTCTTTCTTTTTAATTTGAAGAAAGCATACTGATTTTGGGGAAACAGACTTTTGGACTTTAGGGAAGGAAAGACAAATAGATTCCAGGATATCACCCTAAGGACACTGAAGAGAAGAATGGGGTGGAATGTCAGAAACTGCTCTGAATCTAGATCAGTACAACTGAAAGGATATTTACTTAGGAGCAGTCATTATTTTGAGTGATGTGACTTAAATCAATATGGAGGGATCTCTGGCTAATATATCTGACATTAATTTTCTAATCAGATTTTACCTATAGTCTGTCAGCATTCCTTTCAGAAATCATCAATAGTTTACTTGGATGAATATGTCTTTTTACTTTGTCTTGTGGTTTTGTTTCTGTTTTAATAATACTGCATTTTAGTAATTATATTTAACCAAACTAGAAACTGAAAGAAGATCTTCTCTGAACTTGGAGTCTGACTTTTAGCTATGTCATCACTCTTGATGGCAAATGGAGTCTTCAATTTTGTACAAACAACAATTATGTAGTGTAGATGTCATTGAATAACATTTGGCCCTAAGATGTACATATATCTCAGCTAATTAACTTTACTTTTCACCACAATTTACATTGATGGAGCCATCCTCAATCCAATGACTATTTGCCCATGAGTGAATGAATTTAATCTGTAGCCATAATATGTGTGGACATGGCATCTCCAGACACCCAAAAACATTCACATCTCTATTCAATGTGAAGGATATGGTAACGGGGGGCTCAGAGGATTATGTATAACATCTAGAGTTAAATTAATTTTGAGAGTTGGTATGGTGGGGAAAAAAATTCTCTGTAAGAGAACAGACTGGTGGTTGTATAGGGAAGGGGTGGGAAATTGGGGGAAGTGGGTGAAGGGGAAAAAAATTAGTGAGGCTGTTTGATATCTGATCTGGGCAACAGCTATGTGAGTATATACACATTTCAAAATTCATTGAGCTATACACTAAATTTGTGCATTTTATTGTATGTACCACCATAGAAAATGATCTGTGAGATTTGGAGTTAAACGATCTTTAGTTGGAATCTTCTTTCTTTGAGAAGTTACTTAAACTCTCTGAGATTCTATGTACATATCAATAAAATATAAATACATTTTACATTCCCCTCACAGGATCGAGAGGAAATAAACAAACTAACAAGTGTGAAAGCATCTGACCCAGTGTCTGACATATTGCAGGAGTTTAATAAAAAAAATTTTTTTGCACTCAGTGTGGGAATTTTTACGTTGTCCTACATTAGTCATAGTCTGCTTCACTCATGGAGACATTCTGCTATTTTTGCACCCCGACTTTTCTTTGTTCCTTGCACTTCTCTTCCCTCTCAAGCAAAGGAAACATAGAGAAACAATGAATTCTCTGGAATCACAGCTGAACCCCACCCACTGGGCCTATTGGTCGACCTAAGAATTGTGGCCTCTAAGACTGGTCCATGTTGCATGATGCTAGTGGAATCTCAAGAATGTACAGCAAAACTCAAACCCTTACTCAAGGTCAAAGTTGTCAGAGATTTTGAAATCATATTTCATGAAATATCCCATATTCAGCAAGTATAAGAAAAGTAGCTCAGAGGTTTTGAGATGCAAACAGGGTAGGGAAAGGGCAGCCATTGGCAGTGAAATTTAAAGTAACAATTTGACTGTTTTTCAACCTAATTTGGAAAAAGAGTTTTAAAGCTTAAAAGGCTGGCAAGCATCATGATCTATGGTAGTTTAACTTCTTAAATGGAGTTTCACAGACGTTACTAAATTTTGACAAATCTCATATCATTTAATTTTTTAAGAGGTGCATTTGACCCAAGGTTTTTGAAATACCTTTATATTTGACCTAAAAGTCACCTGCAGCTTAGCTTCTTTTAAAGATAATTTTGACAGAAAGTTACCTTTGGCTAGTAGCCACACCACCTTAAGTTTTGACCTTGAATGTGCTCCAATTTCTAGTAGTATTTGAATAAGTGACTTTTAGGTGAAAGTAAGAGGTCATGAAATAAAGTACCAAAGTTACCAGGATTGATTTTTATTATTTCTTTCTCATTAATTGCCTGTGCACTACCCCTTCCCCTCTAATTTAATAACTTCTGAAAATTTCCTTCATTTGTAGGTCATTAACAGTAATTTTAATGTAGGTCATGTCCTGTTATAACAAATTCCAAAGACTTGTCTGAAGCAAAGTGATAGAGTGGAAAGAGCTTTGGTCTTGGAGGAAGTAAGAATGCTTGGATTCCCATCCTGGTTCTGCCACAAACCGTTTAGACAAACTCTCCTTCCCTTAAATGAGATGATAATAATCAGCTCTCCAGCCTCACAGGGTCTCTTCTTGTCTGTGAAAGCATATAGAAAGCCGTAAAATATTGCACACATAAATCATTACACTAATTAATTTATGTATTTGATTTATGGTCTTGAAAATTTGAGGATCAAATATTGTTTCAATAAATGACTCGGAAATAATTTCATTTTAAATATATACTGAAATAAAAAACATTTGTGTTCATGAAACTCAGGTTATAAAATTGAAAGCCAAAACTCCTTAAATAATTGCATTCCATGAAGTTCACCCTGAAAAACAATAACAGCTTCCTAAGAAGTTGTTTGTTTCTATCCTTGTCCACAGTCTGTATTCAACAGTCACCTGAATGATCCTTTCAACTTGAAGTCAGATCATTTCACTCCTTTATTGAAATCTATCCAATGACTCCTCATGTCATTCAGAGTAAAACCTAAAGTGCTTTTAAGGGCCAAAAAGACTTAGCATGATTGGGTCCCCAGTCATAAGGTCAGCTGACTCTGACCTCCTCTACTCCTGAGTTCCCCAGACCCACATTCTCTCCTTAGGATTTGTGTGTTGTCTGTTCCAGAAACGCTTTTCTCCCTGATTGGCTAATTGATGAATGACATTCAAGTCTTTGTCCAAATGTCATCTTCCCAATTAGGTGTATCTTGGCCCCCTCCACTTAAAATTGCTCCCCTCCTCCATTTACCCAATACACTTATTCTGCTCTAATTTTTCTTTCTTTCTACGATATGTATCACTTTCTAATATACTACATAATTTACATATTTATCATGCTTATTGTTTGCCTCTAGCTACTATCATGTGAGCTCCACCAAGAAATCTGTTCATCTGTTCTGTTTACTGATATAGCCCACACACTTTAGAGTAGCTGGGAGATAGGGTAAGTGCTCAAAAAGTTTTTCATTGAAAGAATGAATGATATAATGATGACACCACATAAACCTTCATCAGTAGGTGTGCTGACTTCTCTGTCCCATTCTTGTGACCAACTGCAAGCAGTACCAGATATGTGCATCCGAAAAAAGGTGAAAGATGTGGCTATAAAAAGAGACTGAAACTACCCAGCTCTTCTAGACACAAAACCGTGTCCTTGGAATCTCTTTATACATTTTTTTAACCAATGGTGTTCATAGGATTTTCTTTGTCTTGAGTCTATTTCCTAAGTCTATAGAACATGACAACATTAATCTCTTAGTAAATTTGCATAAAAATTGCAAATATAATTTCATGATCTATAAAACCAAAATCAAAGTATAATATAGCAATTTCATTGACTTAATCTTCCAGAATTCTATCAGGAGACTAATCAGATTTTCTTATCATTATTTATTCTTTTTCACATACTTAGGGCTCATCATTCTGGTATTATCAAGAGGCTGATTAGTAATTTCCCCCTTCATATTTATTCCAATGTTTTAGTTGA
Source organism: Smutsia gigantea (assembly GCA_032199065.1). Lineage (NCBI taxonomy): Eukaryota > Metazoa > Chordata > Mammalia > Pholidota > Manidae > Smutsia > Smutsia gigantea. The sequence continues at coordinate 90,446 of JAVSCE010014087.1, read as the reverse complement.
GATTAAACTAATTATACCTAGTACCTACAACTATCTGACTCTTTCATCTGTTAAACCCATAAGACATTGCTTTCTATATTTAGAAATCTTAAATTTCACCTGGTTCTTTAAAACCTAATCTGTATTGAGTCAATAATTCTACTGTTTGGGCATTTTATACAGATAGACAAGTTAGTGTCTGTAATTAGGGCTTTGCCATACCCCCTTTCATTAACACTACAATTTCCATGGTGGCAACTGTGGTCTTTGGTTTACTATGCCTACTATCATTCTTCCTTTCCAATTCATAAGGATATGCCAAAATTTTGGTTCTCTCCCCAGATTTCCAATATGAAGCCAAGGCATTCATTCTGAGCAGATCATTGTACATATTGGTGAGAATCAAGAAAATGAACCAGAAATGGTCTTATCAACAAAGCCATAATTCTTAAAATGACTTCTAATGCATAGTGTCTGTACTATTGGCAATGTTGGACCTCAATAATACTATACAAGAATATGAAATCCATTTGTGCAGTCATTGTACCATGAAAATGATAATTTGTTTAATCCAATCACTAACTTATTTTTAAGTATATTGTTTTGTTTTGTTTTGTTTTGTTTTTGACTGAACAACAAGAGAACCAAAGGGTTACTGCAATATAATCAGTTATAAGAAATACATATTTGGTCATTTATATGACCAAATATATATTTACCAGGTATATATAGTCTTCTTCCACAGTTCCTGAAAACACTGCAGAGCCTTAAGGGTGAAATGGGTGTTTTGTCACGTTCATGAGAGACTCTTGGACCCCACCCAAGGGCAGGGGCTGGAGGCTAAAACAGCCAATGGACAATAATTTAGTCAATCATGACTATGCAGTGAAGCCCTCACAAAATCCCTTGAGAAGAGCTTTGGCTCGTCACTCTCTTGGATCCTGCTTCTCTGTCACAGAAAGCTCCTACACCTGGGGAACCAGAACGCTTCCATGTGCCGCAGAGCTAGGTCCCAAGCTCCACAGACAGAAGCTCCTTTATTGGGACCTTGCCCTATGTATCTCTTCCTCTGGCTGTTAACTTGTATCCCTTATGGTATTCTTTATTAAACTGGTAAACATAAGGGTTTTCCTGAGTTCTCTGAGCTGCTCTAACAAATTAATCGAAACTAAGGGGAGGTGTTGGGAACCTCCAATCTGTAGCTGGTAGGTCAGCAGCATAGGGAACTGCCTGGGACTTGCAACTGGCAACTGGCTTCTGGGGTGTGGGGTGGAGGGTAGTCTTCTGGGACAGAGCCCTTAACCTGGGTAATCGGGTACTGTCTCCAGGCAGATAGCATCAGAATTGAGTTGAGTTTTCGAACACCCTGCTGTGCTCAGGAATAGCTTGGTGTTGTGTGTAACCCCCTTATACACACACACGCACACACACACACACACACACACATTAGAATTGGGTTGGGGAACCCAGAAGGAGTTATACTATCACTGCAGTATAATATACTACTATTGTTATATATATATAGGAAGAAAAAACACCATCACAGTTACTAACACATTTTCCAAGGGTTTTCATTTTTCTCATTTCTAATCTACAACTTGAAATTTCCTTTTTCTCTTTTGTCTTCACTAACCATGACTTCCTCAAACATAATGCACTCTCTCTGGTTTTTAGGGGAATCAAAATATTTATCAAAATTCCAATGAAAGGCAAACCTCAGTCTGCCTCCATAGACAACAACTACATGTCATGTGAGAAGAAAACTGAAGCATTAAACCTTCTTAGACTGTTTGTGTAAACAGGTTTTAAAGACATGTTTCAAAAAGTAACACAGATTGCATGGTGCTTTTCTTCTTTTTTTTCTGCATATAACCTGGTTTGTCTTCTGAGGCTTCAAACAGGATTATACAACATTATTCTATAAATTTGTTTCCTAAAATTCTTCATCCCCTTCATTAGTCTTTAAGAGTTTCATTATTTACTTCCTTACCAGAATAGATTTCTCTAGGAACATTATATGGATATTATCCAGGTGTGTTAACTCCAGGGTTTTGGCAATTGTCCAACTCGAACAATTAGTTAAAATTCTCTTTTAGTTTTAACCAGATGTTCCAGTCCTCATTTCCTGACCTAAAAGGCTCTTTCAAATTATGAAGAACTTTTAAATACTTGCTCCCATTCTCTTTCTGAGCTAGTTGCACTTAGTGCTAATTTAATATCATCTGATATTCAGTACATATGTATGTATAATTAGTGATGTTTATACAACATTTGGAATAAATCAGGCTTAAAGATACTATGAGAAGGCAAGCATTAATTAGCAAAAGTTTACACATTATATATCTTTTGACTATAAATTTCTGTTTACTGTGGCTTTTAATTGAGATTTTAATTACTAAAGAGATCAGTACATTAACTGTAGAGTTTTCTACATTTCAGGTAATTTTCATCTATTCAGTGAAACTAATCTTTCTTTTACCTTTTTCCCATTTTGCATCTTATCCGGGACCCAGTCATTGCTGGTTACATTGTAAGGCCCCAATACATATTTAGTAACTTGTAATATGATGTGCAGTTACATATTTTTGTATTTGAAGAATTTTGGAAAGCCACCTGCAGAGTCAAATTATTTTTGAGCCCTAATAAACATAGTCATCCATGATCACAACCATTTAATCTATTATTTCTCTTAGACTTTTATTTCCTGTATTTAGTTAACTCCTCACAGACCTTCAGGATGACAAATTAAAGTAGCTGTCCTTGCTCATTATTGATTACTGAAATTTTCCAGAGTAGCTGCTATGGGCTCAAGACAGTTGATAGGCAAAGGCAGCCTCTCTCAATCTGAACAGCCAGGATCAAGGGTGCTGGGTTAAATAGGAAAAGGAGTAAAAGACCTTTTAAAAGTCCAATCAACTGATTTGGGGACAATCCTCAAGATGTGTGACATGTGTATTAGACTCAGAACATACAAACCAGAAGCTATGCTTAACCTTTCCTGTTCCTTACTTCTAGCAACTATTGAAACCAAATGCTTAGGTCTTTTAAATACAGCCTTTGGGTGGGTAGTGTTCTTTGTTTAGATAAAAGCTAGTTCAATATTTCTTTATTAATTGTAATGGTATAACAAGAAGGGTGTATCATTTTGACATAAAGAGTTCAAAGCTACTATGCAAGCACTCTTCCATTAATCTTTAAAAATACGTTTGCTGGGTGAGCAGCCAACATAATCCTGCCTAAATAGATAAGAAAATAGAGAACTGGAGATAAGGTGACTTGTTTAAAGCTGTGCAACAAATCAGGGAGAGAGCTCAAGTTCCCACTCGGGCTCTGGGCCTTGGGCACCTCTATATACACAGGCCTGAGAACAGTAAGAAGCCAAGGGGTGGGAGTTGCAAATCACTTGATAAGAGAGCCTCATTCTTATCATTTCTGGAATGTTCAGAAGAGAGCTCCATGAAGGAAATTTCTGAAAAGTTCAGAAGAGATTTCCACAAGTAAAAAGAAATATTTTCTGTTATTTCAGTATTTTGAGTTATGTCCATTGTATAGCATCAGCTTTTAATTATCTAGAGAATAATTACCCATTTGTGGCTTATCAGGGCCCCTTACTTCTCTCCTGTTTCCTGCCTTTGGGCCATTTCACTGCTCATTAAGATTTGCATCAGGGGCCAGATCTGCTGCTTTGCTGATGAGTCTGGTAAAAAGATTCAGTGGACAAAGAGATAGAAACCACTGAATATGTAAACTTTAATGATTCTTAAGGTTTAATCCATCTGTACTAGACTAGACAGTTGAACTCAAAAACGAATGATAATGTTCATTTATCAGAAGGTCCGCTCTTTTCCACTTTTTACTCTGCCTATCTATTTTACTCTAATTCTGTATTTGAGGCTTATCACAGATAATTGAAATTTGACAAAAGACACAATCGTCCATCTGATGGATTTTGACAGCATTCACATTTTTAAAACTCTGCATTTCCCACCCCTAGAAAGGAAACTTTCAATAAATACATCTTACATTCATAAAGGAATAACTGAAAGGTGTGATTGTCCCATATTACTTGTGGGCTGGTAGGTGAAATATGGCAACCAGCACCCTGCCCTCACTCCCCCTTCGAGGATTCTCCCTGGTTAAGGAGGGAGTGATCCTGGCGGCAGATTAGTAGGAGGCCATGATCGCCTCATGAATCAGACCAGGCTTCTCACAGGTGGCAGTTAGTCTGAGCTTCCTAGTCCCTCTGGGAGGGCATATATCTTTCATGATTATCACTCACAAGGACATCCTTGAAGGAAAACGAGGCTGCCTCATCAAAACATAACTAAATGAAACAAAAAAGGAACAGAGCGATGGACGCAAGCAAGGGAGAGGAATCTTCTAGCGTCTACACAAATAAAATGGAGTGTGTTGGCACATGTCCTTTGCTGAGACTCAAAACCTATTCCTAGAGCTATGCTGACAGCAGAAAAGCAGGGCTGCTGCATAAGCAAGAGAATAAACAAAGAGAAGACCCATTAGCTCTGTTTCCATTAGACACACAGAGGGTAAAAAAAAAAAAATCAATAACAGGCAAACAGAAGATAAAATTGATAGGAAAGAAATGTTAATTTTAGAGCTTTAAAACAAGGTACTGCAAACAATGGCATGCAATAAAACCTTAAAAACTATTTTTAAAACTTTCAAAATCATTTACATGAGGGAAAGAATTCTAGCAGGAACATATACAGCATATTAAACCTTAGTGCATTTTTAATGACCCGCCTTAAACAAATTATGCATGAGATAGATTACACATCCCTCACCCACTTAACAAAAAGGCATACGCACAACCCAAAAACAAAACCAGGTGGCTTTTACAAAGAAATTAAGTGTATACTTGGTGACTGATTGGGAGTAAAGCCAAGTGATGTGAAGGACCTCATAGAACAGAGTTCTCTTGAAAGAAGCAAGATTGATGGGCCTTTCAGCCCAGACTGTAGGCAGAACAGCACAAACTAGACCAGTCCCCATTCTGGGATTCTATCCTGTAAATGCCCTCAGCAGGCAGGATAGGAGAGTAGAAAGAACAAGAACTCTGGGATCACAAGTCCTAGATTTCAGTCCCAGATGTACCACTCATTAACTCTACAGACTTGAACAAATATTTCACCTGCCCTTTTTTTCCTCATTTACAAGATAGAGATAATCATAATAATAATAACAATAACGCTCTTTGACCTTCTTAACTTGGAGTGAGATCCAAGCCTTGGAATTTTTAAAGACCCCAATTTACAAGCATGGCTCAACACCATTGTTTTAGAGAATTTGTTCTCAGACTTCCAGGGTCCATCTGGATCACCAAGAAGTTTGTTTAAAGCAGACAGCTGCACCCTGCCCCTAGAGTTTCTGTTTCAGCAGGTCCAGTGGAGGAGGAGAATTTGTATTTTTAACAAATAACCAGATAATTGTGATGCTCTGGTACAGGGGTCACACTTGAGAACTTCAGTCAAACCTTGATTCCAGCTTGATCCACAGACCAGCAGGGAAAGCAGACCCACTGGGACTTTGTGGGACATGCTGACCCATTCTGCTAAACTGGAATTGTCATCTCATGGCATGGCCGGTGATCTGTATGCCCATTAAAGTCCAAGAAGCTTCTTCAAAGGGAGCGGAACCAAAAAAAAGATTGTGAAAATCTGCTAGAAAGTGCTTATAAGAAGAGACCTTCAATCTGAACACCAAACCCCTTTGTATTTCCCCCAGGAAGTCCTGTTTGTGAAACTGACAATATGTACCAGCTGGAAACAGCTTTTCTCATCAAGCCAGGGCCTTAGACCACTGTAGTGGGGGCCCGACTGCAGGGGGCCTGAGCAGGCAGGGAGGCCAGCTCAAACAATTACTCTCCTATCTTCTCACTACGAACATGAATTTCATTTCCTTGGAGGATGACATTATCCGTCCTTCCTTGTTCCTTTCCCTGCCATCCCGTGGAGACTTTCTTTGTGTTTCCTGTTGATGTGTTTATTTTGTTTCTAATTATGGACTTGGTGGTGATAGGAATTTTGGTCAGAAGCAGAGTAAACTGACCACTCCAAGTGCATTTCCATAGGGGAGTTCCTTTAGGCTAAAGAGTCCCTGGTTTAAGGGTCAATGATGTAATATCAGCCGAGCACCACAACAATCCCTTCATCCCAACAAGCTTCCCATTATATGGAATACAAATCGGAGCTCCAGCTTCACATTTGTGAGATTTATATGACCATTGAGCGAAATTCTTCTTGTAGCTCCTCTGATAACATCACTGGCAATACAAAGCTGAATGGTTCAAATCAGATTTCATCTCTCCTATGTAGTGGTTTAGTGTTTGGGGATGAACTCACAGACTATTAAATTTACAAAAACAGAGACAAATATACAACATAAAACAATTCAGCTCTAAAAGCTTTATATTAACTTTTGGGAAAAAACAGCTACAAAAAGAAAAAGGCAGTAGAGATTAAATCTTTTAAGATTCAATTTGTCTATCTTGCCATATAAGGTCTAACCTTGCTAGAGACTTAGAATTACAGCTTTATTTTAGTCCACAACTAAGCAAAGCAGCAGATATCATTTCGATAAATTCTACAGTAATATTGATGTAAAATTTACAGTAAAATTCTGATTTTTAGAAATATCCCCCCACAAGGGACATTAATAACATATTATAGCAATAACATATATATTACATTAACAATATAAACATATAAACACATGGACTTTTTATTTTCATATGTGGTTTCCTTCTTAAAGGTGAAGACATGATGCAAAAATAGGTAAACTATTAACCTAAGAGGCGTTTTGGCCAAAATTATATTCCAGCCTCAGTCTTTCTTTGTAACAACATTAAAAAGAAAAAAGACTTCATCTTTCTCACACAAATAAATCAGAACTCCTTACAGAAGTCCCTCTACTCCAATAGTTCTGTCTTTCTAGTCAAATATTTCTCTATATAGGTTTCTTTTTTCTGGATGCCAGTTTGTTACTGTATTTTCTCTTAGCTTTATGGGAATTGAAGAATAAATGTCCCTTCATTGCAAGTGGTGGAAATCTTTCTGTTATCTACTTTCAGGAGCAGATTTTACTAAGAAATCAATTGCATAATCCAGCACGTACCTGTGGCAGGAAGTCTGATCATTCCGGCTAAACTATGTGCAGAATTTAAGGCAGCTCAGCTCTCCTAGTTGTGCTCTGTATAGTTATTCCACAAGTACTTAATCCCTGCACCCAGGAATGGTTTGTCTGAAAGATACTAGACCTACCTGAAATGATCCTTTTTATGCATTATATAAGCCTTTAGGAAGATTTTACATTGTTCATTTAGTGTTGCCTAAACAAAGTCCCCTAGGCCAACGATCTTTGTTTTTTTAATTAAGTAGCTCAAATCCCTTTTCTCAGACATCAGGAGACAAGGGAGGTTCAGAACTGAATCTACATCCCAACTAGTTGGCCATGCCCTGGAGGGCAGGAATTCTGTCTGCTTGTCATCAGTCCTGGCAAGGGGCCCTGCAGTAGCTGACGTGGCTTGTTGAGAGTGGATGGATGGCAGGGCAGGACTCCCCCAGTTGTAACCGCTACATTAAACACTTCCCCAGTGTGTGACTACTTTGTTCTACAGAGAAGAGCTGCCTCTGGATAGCAATGTCGAACAATAGACACTGGGTAAGACCCTTGTCCAAACAAAAGGAGGCTTTGAACTTTTGGAATAGTTTCAGTTAACATGGATTAGGGTGATAAGCTCCTAGAAGGAAGGTTCTTTGTGCATCCCACGGGGCCTCACCCAGAGCTTTGCACACAGTAGTTGTTTCTAAATTAAACTGAATGTCTCAGTAGGTGCCATTTAGTGTCAACAAAAATAAATACATGAATACACTGCTCTGAATCTTACTCCTTAAAGTCATCTTGTTTTAAACCTTCCTTTCAAACTTCATATTAGGCTTTTGCTTAGGTAATACATGCAGATGATATTAAATTCAAAAAGTATAAAAGGGCATACAGTGAAGAGTAAGTCTCCTTTACTTTGACTCTCAGGGACTCAGAACTCATTGTGGGATGGAACACTTGAAACTTCCCTTTTTATAAAAGGAAATGTTTTTTGTTGCTGTTGTTTTAAAGCACCATAGAAAACCAGTGATTTTTCCTTTGACCTTTTAATCCTCAGCATTTTCTTGGTCTTTTTAGAGTTTCTCCAGTATGATAAAGAAAAGCCAGTACACCAACTGAGATGTGCAAACAGTATTAGTAAGGCCACAGTGGCAAGTCTAAAGGCCGTCCACCTGAGACCAAATGGCCCTACTGTGCTTTCTCCTCTGCTCTCCGCAGAATCACATCGCCAGCAGAACCATCAAAGACAGGTCTCACCTCTAACACCCATATGCCATCTATTAATCAGCAGAGATAGAAGTTGGCATTCAAGTTTTCTCTGCTTCCAAGGTTATTTCTCAAAGATATTCAGACAATCAAGCAACAGTTTTAAAAAAGTAGTGAGTGGTTTGCAGCTTTTTCTAATCCAGCCGATAGAGATAAACCACTAAGAGGAAAAATAAAGATTGAGGATTAAGATCAACAGACAAAACATTTCTGCTACAGCAGTTGCTGAGGTTTCACATCTCCTGCTCTTGTTTTCTGTTTGCTTTGCTTTGCTCTGTTTTATGAAACTACTTGGACTTTTTACCAAGATGCAGGAGCACAGAAACTTCACTATAGCACAGAAGAAAATGTATGTTCCCATTTACTAAATAAACACAGTCACAAAAACAGCAATTCTGCCTCATAGGAAAATAGTAATGGTTCCAACACTGTCTGTAATTTTATATTATGTTTTAGTGATGTTAGAGAAATTCTATAACGTTTCTTGATATGTTTAGCAACCTTTACTTTAAAATGATTTTAAGGAAAGAAAATAGAGAGGGAAAGAGTTAGTAGTATTTTTTGGAGACAGCGACAAATGTATCCTATGAAGAACTATGAAGCGTTTTATACTTGGCCTCTTTCACACCATCCCATAACATTGGCTTTGAACAGAGGTGACTGTTTTTTAAGGCATTTGATGAGCATGAAATTCTCTTTGGATATTTTTTAAACGCCTGACATTTCTCAGATACTAGTTCATACTAAATTAAATAAGAGGATACTACAAGCAGATAATCTCAGACACTATGAGTTTGCAAATCAATTCCACAACTCGGGGTGCTGTTTTGTTCTCTGAGCAGTTGGTGTAAAGTGCTACATAATTTGGTCACCTACTTAAACTTGCAAGCACATGCCTAACGCTGATTTTTCCAAAATACATGACAATGCACATTGTGTATTAGAAGGTAAGCCGAGCCCTTCAGTACTCCCCTAGGGATAGCTCTCTCTCTTTCTTCTCTTTTTCCAACAGCAATGATCTTTGCTTCAGGTTCCCTAGCCTAAAAATGTTTTATGAATTATTTCAATTTTGAGAAAGTGAATGAGATTTAATCCAAAAAAGAAAAAAGGAGAGAGTAGCATTTATGCATTTCTGGAAGCTGACAGCAAGATAAATCCAATCTGACAAATCTCTGTAGGCTATTAAGTGGGTTTTGTGATGGACAGCACACATAAAGTGTGCCTAATGAGAATGCAGAGTGCAGGGTTTTGAGAAATGGGCTATTTTTTATGAATATTAGGTGGTATCAAAAAGAAGCTCATTTAAAAATTTAAACACTGATCTCTCCAGGGCCTGGACTTCGGCTCTAGGCATCACTCGGGACCAAAAACTTGGTAGGTTTGTGATCTTTCAGATAACCACACACTTTGTAGGGCAATCCACAAGTCTTTAAGGCCTCTGGGCTTTTCATTTTACTAAACAAGATCCTAATTCAGGATTGTCAAGGAGAAAATTTCCGCATAGTGGAAAAACCTTTATCTTAGGAGTCAGAAATTTTGGATTGAAATCCTGTTCCAGGCCCCCATTTCACTGTCTATAAAACAGTATGATAATACCTGCTCTGCCCACTATACACTGTCCTTGTGAGGTTCAATGAGATGATACAGTGGAAAGAGATTTCAGAGTGCTTTAGACTTGCAAAATGTTAGCATTATTGATACCAGGAAAATCATTGTGGAGATTTCAGGTTTCCTCTATGTCAAAATCACCTCATGACCAAAATCTGGCCAGGCAAGCCCCTCTACCAGCCCCGAGGAACCAGCCAATCCAATTTATTTGCCAAGAAGGCCACAAGAGCGAAGTCGCCAGGAGCTACTCGAGTTCATACAGAGGTTTGCTCTCTTCCACCGGAGTGTGTGCAGCTTGTGAGCCCAGATCCCACCTTGTTTATTTCTGGTCCCAAGCATCCAGCAGAGTTAACTCTCACTGAATGACTCTGAGTGAATTGAAATGAATGAGGTGTCTTCTATGGGCAGGTGACTGTGTTAGGCATTTTGAGAGCTATATGAGTCAGAGTTCAAACAGAGAAGCAGAACCACTAGGAAATACACACACACTAAGGGGTGTGTGATAGGGCTTTGGCTCTGCTCAGCTATGGGACCTGACTCAACAGTACTTGGAGACTGTTGCTTTTGTGTTTGGTGTTGAAGCCTGAAGTCCCCAGGGTAGGAAGAAAGATGGATGTGAAGAGGGGCAACAAGGACAGGACAGAACCTGCAAGGGTAACTGGAATCCACAAAGATAGACCAGAAGCCACATTCGTGCCTTAACACCTCCGAGACTCCACCTTCAATGATGACGGGGTTCTGCAGGTTAAGTGCATGCTCCTCATCAGGAAGCTAAACACACACCTGGCCCAAGAGTGAGAGAAGCTGAAAGAAGAGATCCAGTGGGCCCCAGCCCTGCCCACACCAGCCAGAAAGCCCACAGATCAGTGACCACAGGTATTAGCTGCAAGAGCCAATCATGCCCTGTAAGGTCAGCCAGCCCAAAAGCATACAGCTGCAGCGTCACTGACATCTTCCAAATGTCACCTGAATGTCTCTTATGGTCCATGAACTATGTAGAGAAAGGAATTCTGTAAAACAAGTGTTAAGCATCTGCTGGTTGTCTGTGTATTCGGTGGAGTCCTGCATCTTTGTAGAATGATGAGTTTCCTTTTTTCTTAGATGAAATCTCTCAAATCCCTTAAGTAACCTTCTTGGGGTGCCAAATGCACGCACCTTGGATCTGCCGTCCATGCTCCTGTCCCCCACATCCACTTACAAAGCAGTCGCGCACATCCTCAGCAGGCTCTGAGTGTTCCTCAGGGTGACACTGAGGACAATGGGCAGCACAGCAAGAGCTTCCTTCAGTTTCCCAGTCCTCAGCAACACAGATACAGAGCTGATGGAAGACAACTCCTGCACAGTGTCCTTTCAATGTCACTTAAAGAGGTCCAGCGAGGAATGAATTCAGAACCCCAGAAAGCACATCCTTGGAGAATAAGAAGAGGTGGAAAGACCTGATGGAGCCCTTTGAGCCTGCACCCTGAAAGCTTCATTCATGTCCTCACCCCAAATGTGCCTGGCTGTGTCTACAGGTTTCTGTATCTTCACAGAGTGAGCACTGAGACAGCATTACATCATCCCTCCCAGAAGACACTTGTTTCCTACCTGGGCACTCCTGAAAACTAGCTCACATTCCTGAATATCATAATTATTCATGTTGTGTACACTTTACAATTCCTAGTTTCTTAAATGAACAACTGCCCCGACACCCAAAGTTATGCCTCTCTCAGGCACGCTCCTCCGGCATCTCCTCAGGCTAGAAGTGCTTCTGGAAATCTTCATTTCATCGCAGAGTATTTATAATGTTTGAGTCTGAAAATGAAGACAGAGAAGTCACCTGTGCTATGAAAAGAGAAATATATGAATCTGTGAATTTGAGGTTCATTTATTTTTCAAGATAATTTTTATATTTTAAAACATATTTCCTAGATTATATGTATAAGTAATGTTACAACAAATGTGAAATTTGAAGTCTTTCAAATATTCAATATAAACATTAAGAAAATCAAGTAAAACGTAAGTCATATTTTATGTTTCTTTTTTGCTATTAATGGTGTGCATAAGCTGAGTGAGGAATAGAATTGATTCTATTCCATTTTAGAATTAGCATGTCTTCCTTCTATCTAAGGCAGGCCTTAGGCAAACTGGAAGGTAGAGGAAGTTGAATATTTCAGAGCCCTTCAAATCTGCATCCTACCAGAAGGCATTCTAGAACCCAAAAGCCAGAAACTTTCAGACACAAAATTTATTTCTCCTGTGCCAATTCTCTTTGAGTCTGTCTGTAATACCAAAAAGGCAGATTAATACTTTTGTGTACCAGGGTTAACAGTGACCAGAGCAAATAGCATGATTCCTTTGTAAAGAAGTCACCAGAGTCTTAAGAAGTGACTGATAAAGGGCTTTCAAATTTTCTGGAGGGCAAACGAGATAGATATTTTGGGAAAGGGGTTGTGGGTACAATTGTAACATTTCCAGAATATCTTGCCTGGCTTTAGTACATCTGCATATCAATGGGTGTTCAGAAGTGGAAAGCATGGCTTTAGTGTATTTGCATCATTCCTCAGGGGTGGAGAGAAGTTCATCTCCATATCAACAGGTAATCACCTGGGCAAAGGAGGGCTTATCTGTACTTAAGAGGTGAAGTGGAGGGTCGGTTTTGCTGCTGCTTGAGCAGGAGAGAGAGATAGGCCAGACTGCAGTTTTGTAAGCAATAAACAGGCTTTAAACTTTATTTCTCCCTTTGACTGACTTTGGTTTTTAGAGGTATTTTGCCACAGGATTTCCTTTCCCCGGACTTACACCTGGCGCAGTTGGCAGGATTCCTCTGAACCCAAAATCTGTCATAATGGGTGCGACTTTTGGGAGGGCTGCCCCAAGAAATTATGGGGAGAAATGGTGCTCGCACCAAGGGATGTGTGTCTACACTCATGTAGTCATGGAGGCGCCACCACCGCTGCTGGCTGTGCTGACCCTGGCCCATGGCCCAAGCCTAAGGCTACTGCTTCTGCCACTGCTGCCGCTCCTGCTGCCAGCCAGAGCCTGGGCACAGCTATGGAAAGGAGTAGAGGTCCAGTACATATTAATAGAGAAGCAACTGGCTGTTGTGTACCACACCTTGCTGGCTACAGAGCCCGTCGCTGGAAAAGCTCCGACCAAGGTAATAACCACCTATCCCATTCCAGGATGGGTGAGAGACTAGACCCAAAGGCCATGGAGTTGTGTGGCACAGAGACCTACCGTATATCATGTGACCGGCCATTGCGTTTGGGATCCCCAGGGAATAATGAAGCAGATGCATTGGCCCAGGTACGCTGGCTAAAAGGAAAGCCTGCCTCTGATGTGGCCCAATGGCTACATCAGTGTTCGGTGCATGCGGGGCAAATGACAACATGGGCTGTAGCCTGTTGGTGGTGCTTGCCATTGACCTTTGAAGAAGTCAGCTGAGCCTGGAAAGAGTGCCCTGCATGTTGTGGAGATCAGCAAACCACCAAGAGGGGCCTAGACCATCTCTTTGCAGCCTATGGCTGGTTGCTGATGATTAAGAGCGATCAAGGCACCCACTTCATTGGACATGCGTTGCAAGGATGGGTGCAGCAATTAGGAATAAAATAGATGTGGCCCTGGACATTTCAACACATGGACCGGCGATGGCTGGCTCTTCTGGCACCTTGGGGAAAAGGCCTGGAAGCTGGCCTCCTGTCTATTCCTGGAATAACAGAAAAGTGGCCCCCCGCAATTACGGTTATTTGCTTCCACAGTCCTTGGGTCCTGGATGTGCCCCCTGGCTGCAGCTGCTACGTGATGGCTGGAATGGATGAGCTTTGGACTTACTCTGCATAGCACTTTGAACCTAGCTGAATCTTCTGGCTTGAGAATTATCATGATTGTGTTGCTGTTGTCAAGAAAAAAATGCTTAAAGAGAGGCTTGACTTTGTCTAATGTTTGGTAAAAGTTTTGTAAGCAATCTAGCATAGTTGTTAGAAATGAGTAAACAAGTGTAGAAACATAGTTAGGAATGAGTAAACACGTGTAGAAACATATTTTGTGCTTAGTAAGAGACTGTGCTGTAAAGTACATTTACTTAATCTGCATAGGATGAACCCTCTGGCTTAAGGATTATCATGATTTTATTGCTGTTGCTATTGTCATTAGTTTGGTCGGAAGATTTCTAGAGGGGTGGCCTGTGGGTAAAATTCTAACATTTCCAGAATATCTAGCCTGGCTTTAGTACATCTGCATATCAGTAGGTGTTCAGAAGTGGAAAGCATGCCTTTAGTGCATTTGGATCATTCCTCAGGGGTGGAGACAAGTTCATCTCCACATCAATGGGTAATTACCTGGGCAAAGGAGGGCTTATCTGTACTTGAGAGGTGAAGGGGAGGGTCGGTTTTGCTGCTGCTTGAGCAGGAGAGATGGGCCTGACTGCAGTTTTGTAAGCAATAAAAACATTTTAAACTTTATTTCTCCCTTTGACTGATTTTGGTTTTTAGAGGTATTTTGCCCCAGGATTTCCTTTGCCCGGACTTACAGGGGTCAAAGAAGGCCAGTCACAGCCAAAGGGGAAGTTTGCATTTTTAATTAAAGAAAAATGGAAATTATACAGAAAAATATTGTGGTCGTAAAGTAAATAAATGCGGCTCATGGCAAAAGCATTTTTATTTCATTCTCCTTTAGGTAAAACATTTTCATGCAGGAATATATTTTTAGGAGGGTAGAAATCACCTTTTCCATCTCTCTTCCTATTTCACATTAGAGGTTTTTCCAAGGTCGTTAAAATGAAGGAATGACAGTAGACTTTCTTATCAACAGCTTGTTCCAACAGATACAATACATGGGTTGGGGATCAAAAAGAGCATGAGAAGCATTTCTGCCAACATTGTAGAAAATATTGAACATCTGCTATATCTGGGATCCAGGGAGTTGTAATTATAATTTTTTGAAATCTGTACACAAGAGTTATAAATATTAGAACTGTAGTCTGTGAAAGCCATGAAATATTTAACTTGTTTGGCAGGCTTAAGCAAAACTCATAAACTTAATTTAAGCAAGCCAAACACTATAGTTTTACCAATTTTATATCTTTCATGTCATTAGTAAGATAAATTAAAGCAAACTGTAAAACAGCCTAGTGATCACCAACTGGAAGTCCTGGGGATATACCTGAAAAAATGTACTTTTGAGAATTAACTTATTTTGCTGTTGGTTATCTTTCTCTTTTCCCAGGTATCTACACTTGTCAAAGGCTTTTTGGTTTGGGGATGGGGGGGATTTGCTATTAAGAAATGGCTTCAGGGTAAGTGGAGAGAAAAACAGACATCAGGCATCTTTCACAGGGAACCCGCCACAGGAAGAACCAGAGGCCGCTGGTGATTTCCACAAGTGTCCGTTCAATCCTTCAGAAAACCCATATGCCACACCCTGAGGGAAATCCTTTCAGACAGGAATACACAAGCCTGGCAAACAGCTCTGTGTGCTGCAGAATGCAGGCCAAGAGACTAAGAGAGCAGAGAGAACCTAGGTTTCCATCTTTGTAGCTCTGTGGCCATTACATCACTGGCATTTGTCCTCAAAAAGAAATATGGGCTGGACAGTGGTCCGCTGCACCCGTCTTACACCTGCTTGTCAGACCTAATACACAGCAGTGATAGCCAAGCCACCCTCCGTGCCTGTTTTAAGTTAAAAGTACTATGCAATTCGCCACAGCATGTTTTCTTCCATATCCTCTCCACGCTCCCTACCCTTACCCCAAGCCCAGAATGTTCTCCAATGAGAAACTAAGAATAAGAAGGTTCACATTACGGATTCTGAATGGAACTAACTGCTACCATTTATTTCAAAGCTCTTTATACATGTTTTGTTGCTCCTGAACCTCAAAGCACCCCTGTTTATGACTATGTCTAAGTGACTTTTACAAATTAAGAAAATAAATAGCTACAGACAAGTTAAGCGGTGTGCCCCTTCCCCCTCCAACCATCACATCGCCCCCGGCACTGAGCCTGGCCCTGCGGTCCCCTGAGGCTTGGCACGGAGCTCCCTTCACGAGGGAGGCAGCTGATTGGCAGGACATCTGCCCCACGGGAGGCCGCAGCGAGAGCAAGCTGAAGGGCTCTGGGTCCAGGGTCCTGCTGCTGGTGTTTCCAGAATCCCCAGCTTCCCTCCCCCTGGCCCTTCTCTGCACCCTGGCGCTTTTCAGATTCAGTATCTCTGGAAAAACTTCCCCTTCTCTCCCTGCCTTTTCTCCCTCTCTAAACCCCTACAAAGGACTGAAACTGGCTGTCAGTTCTGGGGCCTGCCACAGTCATAGCAGCCTTTGTTAGCAAGTTTGGAATCTACAGGAATCCCTTCTTTGCTGTCTCCGCACGCCGTACATGAGAGCAATCAAATGGATCAGCTGGAAAGCCCTAGCTGCGAATGCATAAAAGAGCAAATGAATGGGAAAGTTCAAACGAGATATTTCACTGAACTATCCTGCTGATCCTGTTTTATTCTGCATTTAAGGAAATAATACCCATGCCCAAACAGCCTCTTTCTCCCCAAAGTAGAAGGTTGCTATCACACAGACTGTCTACACAGGGGAAGCAATTCAACGCGAAACCGAAAGTTCCAATTCAGTCCCATCAACCCGTGTCATACGTCTGGGACCAGTCCAAGCGGACTTTGAATCTGAAAGAGCCGATGTGAGTTACTGGTGGCCACACAGGCAGCAACTGAGCTCGGGTTTACTTGGATGGTAGCGAGTATTAAGGTTTTGGAGCATCCGCTGTGTGTCAGGCACCATGCAAGGCGTTGTATATATGTTTCTTAATTCACCTTCACAATAAGCTTATGGGATGGGTTTTAGTATTAGTATTCCCCTTTTAAACAGACATTAAGTCATTTCATTAAGATTAAAAAGCCGGTAAGTGGAAGATATGAATATTGTATGCAAATCTGCAACAAATGGAAATTTTAAGAAGTCTGTTCCTTTGACTCACCCTTTAGAACTGTGGATTCTAGGCCTGCCTTGACCCAGGACTCAGAGCCAACATGGAAGGAAATAAGCCAGTTAGGCTGTTCTAATCCTTCCTTATTCTTGGGACAGCTGTGGAGATGCTAGAAACAGCCCAAGTGCTAGCTCTAGGGGAGTCCCTGTACAGGAGGGTGGGCCTGTGTTGCCTCTCCTGTCCCTACCCACCCCGAGTGCCCCGGAAAGGGCCACGGTCCCTGCAGGGCATAAAGAGCAAGATCCCTTCTCCTTGCCACCAAATGGTGAGGAGCCTGACAGCAAAGCTGGAGAAACAAGGGTTCTTGTCTTTCTTCTTGTCTTCCTTTGACCCTCATCGTGGCTAAAATAAGAAAAGGACCAGAAACAATGCTCAAAGACTTTCAAACATAGAAATCAAAAAACAAACACAGCGATTTGACATTATTTTTTTCTTTTATAAAGAATAATAAATGGGAAATTACAACAACTTTGCTGAGGCATTCCATTCCACTTGTAATCAAAACTTGTGTTTCTGCTGCCCTGGTACTAAGTTTCCTCGCCCACAGGAGGGCCTCACCTCTGATTCCAGGGACACGCTCAGGTTCTGACGATCAGCTGCGTCGGGCAAGTGCCAGGAGAAAGCAGAGCAGGGTTGTCGTTTTTTTGTGAGACCGGCAGCATGTGAACCGTCAGGCTCCTGGGTGCTGACACCTTGCCACTTTCATTCTCTGGCTGCACACAGGCATGCAGACTCAGGGAACCTTTCCAGGACAGCTGTGTAGAAGCGCAAGCCGCTACTCCCCCCAGCCTGGGTATTGACAGAGGCAACTCCACGAGGACTTCTGATCAACCACCATGTCTGGTGGGAACCTTTTCCACTAAGATTCCTGGGCTTGTTTGCATGTGTTTTATTCTGAGCTACAGTAATCTGTTCACAAGAGACAGAAATCCTAGTAAATCAATCCTTAAAGCCTGCTGACATTTGTCCACTTGGCAGATCATAAAGGCCCCTTGAAAATCACAGGGGTAAATGTGTAAACCGCTTACCAAATTATAAGATGTAAACGCCAAGAGAAGGCGTTCTGCAGGATAAGATCACTGAGTCATGACTGCCTTCCGAATGTAACTTTATTTTGGTCTTGAGTTACATGTGAAGTGTTGCCAAGATCAACTAAAAGAGAGACAAAGGCATAAAAATTCAGCCCAAAACTGACTTTTAAGTTCTATGTCTTCAAAAAGACTGGAGATTCTTTATGAGATGTAGCTTTGCATAAACCATCTTTGCTAACAAGAGTTTTCCTCAAATACCAGTTAAATTTTAACTAGTTCCCTGTAAACATTACATGAGTGCCAGAAATTATTTTGAAGGTTTTCAAAAGTTTTGAAAGAAAAAACTAGCACTAGAGAGAACTTCATGGCATAAATACACCGAGAGAGAATACACCCTGAAATAGTTGATGGCGATCAGGTTGCAGGGGCTGAGAGTTCAGCATCACCGCACTGCCACCACTTTCCCAAGAATCTCTCCGGAGAGATTCCTCCGACGACTTGAAGAGGAAGGTAATAGAATAATGATAAGCACTCACTCTCTTATAACAGTGCAGGTAAATCTCTACCAGAAGTTGTTAATGCCTGAATTGAGGCTTATCCCATATTCTTTGAGCAATCGGGTCCAAACTCAAAAACCCTCTTTACAGATCAAGGTAATCTCTACAGATTCCATTTCAACACTTTTGCCTCAGTTGCCTAACAATTAATTGCTTGCATTTAAATCTTTCATAGAGACTGCATTAGCTTCATTACATTTCTCTACTGTTGTACACATCGTACTAGATATTCTATAAGAACTGAGGAATGAGCATCAGAAAGGGAAAAGGGTGAGGGAGGGGAGAGGCAAGGGAGGGGAGACAGAAGGAAATGGAAATGGTGCTACTGGCTGTA
Source organism: Smutsia gigantea (assembly GCA_032199065.1). Lineage (NCBI taxonomy): Eukaryota > Metazoa > Chordata > Mammalia > Pholidota > Manidae > Smutsia > Smutsia gigantea. Next base: position 71,584 of record JAVSCE010014087.1, on the reverse strand, counting down.
CTGAGGAAAGGAATTCCCTTAATATTTGTGCATGCCTTGCATGGATGCAAGAGTAAAGCCTATGGTAAGGAGTAGCTCCCACGTCTCCAAGGTGACAGAAAGCCCTTCATGTGTGGAGAGCTCTTCTGGCAGGGTTTCTGGCATCATCCAGGGATCCCACCGCTTTGCTGAGAGGAGAATTACAGGTGTACTTCCCAGCATCCAGGAAGGGTTTGTAAGACCAGTGACTGTCCTTCTACAACCCACGGACTGCAGGCAATACCACAGAATCTTCCATGATAAGGCACATTACTTACAGGGGGACCGGTTCAACCTTCTATTGAATGCACATGCCCAGTGTCTTCACTCACGTCTTATCCAGCCTGCACAGATGGAGACAGGGAGCACCTTGTCATCTCTGCACAGCTCTGAGTCTCCAAAACCTGAATAACCAGCGTATTTTCTACCTATTGGCATTAATTCTATACCCTCAAGATCCTAAAGAACAAACACAATTCGTCTTCTTCTTGAATCATGGGGCAGAAGTCAGGGCTCTAGAGCCAGCGGTCACATGTGCCTCCCATGGCCTTTTCCTTTCCCCCTTCCTCCCAGCGGGGAAGAGGCAGTGTCTAGGATGGATGCAGCTGCCTGGCCTGGGCCCTTGGTTTTACAACTTGGCATGCCTTGGTGGTACCACACTGCTCCGGCCTTTATGGTGAACAACTTCACAGGTTTCTCGCAGGTCAATTGTGCTACCTTTTCTGGTGGGAGAGGTTTTCAGTTGAATCCAAACATTATGTTCTCCTTACCCTCTATTTACGCCACATACATGTGGTGGGTAACAATCATGTATCAGTTCCATGTTCTCTGTGAAATTCAGAGACATGTAACAGTGATTAAGATGCAATCCTGGTTCTAAAGTTGCTGATTGTCTGGAGCAAAATCTAGGTGAGTAAACATGCACATCTAGTGCATTATGGCTGGGACCACAAGAGCTCAAAGGAAGGGCTCCAACCCAGTCATAGGCAGGCCTGAAGGAACAGGTGTCTGGAAGAATCAAGCAGTAGGCAAGGAAAAGAAGCAACAGTAGGCTGCCTCCCAAGCAGTGGGAGTAGCTTTTATAAAAGACCAGAGCAGGTAGAGAGCATGATATATTCCCAGAACTGCACAGAACACAAGGTGGGTGGGAGCAAGTGTTTATCGATATCCTATGACCTTATCTCTGCACATAAGACATGTGTATGATGTTATGGTCTGCACACAAGATTTTATGCATTAATTTGTATGCTTGTGTTTAAGTTGTACTTGAATATTAAGGATTAAAGTAAACTTCACTCACTTATTCAGAGATCTAAGCACTGAGATACAAAGAAGATAAAATATTGTTCTTGGCTTTGTGCAGCTGACAGTCTAGTGGAGGCAATGTTTTTTTATACTTGCATGTTGTCCAAAGCAACATTATCAAATAGTAACACTGGTTATTTAGTTTCATGGAAAGTTTTTTAATTGTCTTGAGTAACTGGGTTAAGTAAACAGTCTTCTGAGACAGAAATCCAAAACAGAGTTCTCCTATTCCTACCCACCATGTTCTCTCTCAGTCAAAAATAGCAAGAGTAATCAAAAACAGTAATTCCTATCCTTGAAAGTCAATTGAAAATCAAAATGTATTTTGGTTAGTGATTAGCTCAGTGATTGCTCCTTCTACTGACTTCTGAGAGTCTCCACAGAGCTAAAACGATAAGGAACTGAACTGAGCTGGATAGGAGACTGATGTGTGCAAAGTGGACCCCACAAGGAACTGGCTGTAAGAGGAAGCTCCCCAAGAGAAACTTCTGAGAAGGAAACCATCTCTGGCTGTTAAATGTTTACCAAGAAGGACAGACTAATGGACTGAACTAAGGAGACAAATTTGATTTAAGAACAATGTCCTGGATTCTACTTGAAAATCATTTCCCCTTGACCCCATGCAAGGGCCACTTTCTTGAAATCTTATTTTAAACCAAGTTTTCTCAACTTTGGCACTGCTGACACCTGGAGCCGGATAATTCTTTGTCGCGAGGGGCTGCCCTGTGCGTTGTAGGACATTTGACGGCATCACTGGCCTCTACCCACTGCATGTCAGCAGCACCCGAACACTCACCAGCTGTGACAGAAATGTCTCCACATGCTGCCAGTGTCCCTTGGGAAGCAAAACTGACACACTTCAACGAGCCACTGACAAGGACAGGCTTGAGAACACAGTCAAAAGAATGTAGTGAGACAATGGAAGGGAATATTATGGCAAAATTTAGTGTAATCCCACTATTGTAAATTACAAGCGATCTCCAAAATTCTTAACCGGAATAATCCTTACGGTTGGTCTGTCACACATGCACATAGGCAAACGCACACACACACAAATGAATTGGGTTTTTCCTGACCATCTTTATACTGAGTTAGTATCTAAGAAATAACTTGTGTACTCTATAATATAAAAATTAAATGGATTTCCAAATCAGCTTCCTGGGGTTTCAGAATAATTCCATGTTACCACATCAGTGTTTGAAAAAAAAAAATGTATCTCATCAAAAGTATTCCAGAAGCACCTCATTTTGATACGAAAGTACTTTGTGATGATTACCTAATAGGAAGCGTTTGTTGAAATGCTTTTAATAGACCTTTTTTATCACATGCAAAAGAATTTCAATGCTAGTTCAGTCTCCTGTTTCATTCTGTCATGAATCAATTTGTAGAGACATTTAGAAGTCAATAATCCACTGCAGCTTTGATGACAGGTGATTAATTTCTACATTTTAGAGACATAATAAGATTTAGTAATAAAAAGGCCTTGAAGTAACCTACCGAACAGCTTTAATCTCAGCCTTGGGACTGTTGCTAAATATGAATGCTTGTACACAAATGTGAATGATTTAAGTTAGTAGGTTGTATTGCAGGCTCCTTGTGTTTTCATATTAATCTTGCTTTACAATCAGGCTATCTACACAATCAATTTATGTTGCATATTTTTTCCAACACAGTGCTTGGAGGGAGGAAGGGGCTAACAAATTATTTACACACAAAGCGTTTGTTCTACAAAAGAAGTCATTTTACATGCTTATTGCTGAGGGGATGACTGATTTTATTGGTGTAGCAAGGAAAGAGAAAAAAGACAAAAGTGAAGGTGGCCTTCAAAAGTTCAGTCGGGGGATGGGTTCAGGACATGCATGGCAGTTAAGTGCTGAAGGATAGTTGACACTTGCCTGCCCATAATCAGCTGCTCTCTTCTTCACAATGCCTTTCTATCTTTGCTCTTCTTAAAATCAGCAGAGGCCTCCTCTGAATAGTTTCTAATCCTTATCAAAATATTGCTAGAAAATCAAGTGCTAATAAAAAAGAGTAAAATTACTCTTCACCTAAAAAGATTTGTCTTCTACCAGTGAGGGATTGTAAAGGCCCAAATGTGGACATTTGTTCAAAAATAAATATATAAATAAAGGTGGATCCGTTTGGTGTTCTACATAACTTGTCTTTCTGACCGACAAATGATACGTTCTTAGAAAACACTAAGTATTCCTAAGGCAGATGTTCCAAGTTCGGGCAAGGTGTGTTGTGCTTGTTAAATCCTGGGAAGTGGGAGGTTTGCTTTGTTCTGACATGCTTTTGATGTAAGTGGAGGATCACTGCTCAAAGTCTTCATGGAAGAAATGCTTTTTTTTTTCTTTCAGAAGGAAATGACTAAAGAAGGGGTGGCTGCTTGATACACATTCCAAAAAGAAAAGGAGACACAGCTTGCTTCTGGGGAAGATCCAAGAACAGGACACGGAGACAAGAATAAATGACTTCTCAGGAGACCACCCAGCACACCCAAACTCCAGCTCACCTCCCACCCCCGTGCCCTTTCCCATCTTCCCCATCCACCACAGTCAAGATTTTGCTTTCTTCATTATTCTTGTTTTAAAGATTAGACATCTGTTACGATCTTTAATTCTTTCTTCTTTTTTAGCCCAACTTTGGCATGTCTCCCATTAAAGTGTTTCTTAAAAGAGCTTCTTTTTTATTCCTGATGTAGGGCGCCAGACCCTCTAGCTGGGTTATCTCGGCGCCCTCAAGTGGGCTTGCCTGACTCCAGCTTTACCCTGACCATCGCCTACACAGCCCCGACACTGATGCCAGATGCACCTTCCCACAGGGCTCCTTGCTTGCCCGTTTGCCTTTTTTTTTTTTTGGTTCATTCGCACATCTGAGAAGCAAGTCTGAACAATGACACGCTGGACACTATGGAAGGGACTGGGAATTTAAAGAAGAAGACATGGTGTCTTCATTGAAATAACTCAAAATCTAGCCAGAGAGGCAGACACAGACAAAACTAGCAGAGTGGTAAGTGCTATAACAGATCTGTCTGTATTCACAAAGTGCAATGGGTACTCAACTGAAGTTGTTATTAACACCTCCTAAGGAGAAGACTCAAATGAGGAATGAACCCCTGCCAAAACGTAACAGGGAGAGAAGCTATCTAGACATAACAAATAATAAAGTAAACACATAGAGATGGTCTTTCCTTAGGAAGGATAGATAAATGATAAATAGATGATAGGTAGATAGACAGATAGATAGATAGATATAGACAGATGATCTGATCTCCTCCTGATTTCCTGACTCTCTCTCTTCCTCTCTCCTCACATCTCTGCCAATCTCATATATTTCTTGAAAGACTTGTCTGTTGGCTGCTTTCCCACTTACCTCTCAGCCTATCACTCCACTGCCATGCTTTCCCCCACTTAGAATATAAGTGACCACCTAGATGCCAAATCAAAGCAACCTTTTCCATCTTTATCTTACTAGGTTACTCTTGCATTTAAAACATTTGTGAACACCCTCATTTAAAAACTCTATTTCTTTTATCTTGATGCACACTCAAATTTTCCTGTACTCCTTCTCTCATCTCTCAGGCCCTTTTGTGGACTCTACTTCTTTACCTACCTTCAAAGGTTGAGCTCCTGAAAGATCTCTTTTCACTGTACAATATTCCTCTGGGGTGAGTCATCATTCTCATGGTTATCAACAGTACCTGTCACCATTCCCCATCAGTCACCAGCCCAGATCTCTCTCCTGAAGCCAAAACCATTATATGCAACTACCTGTACAACAGCTCACGTCACATCTAACTACCTGTAGGACATCAGTCAATGGACCACAATTCAAAAAGAAGGAAGAGAAGACTACAAAAGTAAGGAATATGCTTCATCTAAATGAATCAGATCCATTAATCAGAGATGTGGCCTGTAAAACAAGGAACACACACCCAAGAGTTATGCAAGATGTTCCTGCTAGGATGAAGGGAGACGGTACACTAGGATATGAATCTCATAAATGTGTGTGTGTGTGTGTGATACAAGCATAAATAACAATTAATTAGTGTGTATGATCAAAAAGTTTGGAGGCCACAGAAGTAAAGAAGACAAGGCTGTGAGTTTAGTCCTGGGGATTAAAGCATTGTTTTTCCTTTTAATTTTTTAATTGAGATATATTAAACAAAAGGGATTAAAACATTTTTAAAAGATCATCACAAATGAGTAGAAACAGGACTCTTAGAATAGCTTCAAAAGCTTCACAACATCATTTTTTAAATATTCCTGACAAAAATGAAACTGATATCAGATGAAGGAGGGAAGCTAACACTGACAGAGCACTTACTGAGTGCAAGGTCTCCACTGTGTATTTTGAAGCCTGGTGTCTCAAGTAAGCCTTAAAACAGTCCTACAAAGTACTATCAACCCACTTTTACAAGTGATGAAACTGAGATTCAGAGAGGGTAGGTAATATTCCCAATATTAGACAGCCATCATGTTGAAGAGCTGTACTTTGAACTCAGGTCTAGAGGAATCCCCAGCCAATCCCTTTTTCCTGGCTATTCTTTACGCACTGTAAGGTGATTGTTACTTCCCTGACTGTTTTGTAAGGCAAAGCCAACCCAGTGCTTTTCTAAAGCATAAGGAGCCTAAGAAAGAGCATTCAGTTCTTGTTCTCTCCTTTGCAGGTCAACCATGACATCAGTATCAATCACCATTCTCATCTTTACCAATACCAAGAATCCCCACTCTTTCCCTGCACCTATCACTATATATGCTGAGGCCCCACTCTGGACAGTCAAGTTGCCAAAAACATACATATAATCTAGAGATTACCTCCTCAGTGATACGTTCTCCAATAACCCAACATGCAAAAGTGAGAAAAACAGACTCTTGAAATCACTTTAATGAGAAGGGGGCACCGAAATATTCCTTTCTGTGATTATACAACTTGAGCCCCACACCTGTCTTGGAATCACAGATCACATGGTGTGTTAGAAAGCACACTGCTCTACTTTGACAGAGCTGAGCTCTGCTCCTGGCTCTGCCCCTTCTGAGAGCCACTGTTTCTTCAGCTGTGAAATGGGGATAACTGACTGGAAGGTTGCCATAAAGATCAATCAAAAAATTTACGTAAAGCACCTGTCAAATAATAGGTCTTTGATAAATATTATTTTCCCTCTCCATTGACACAAATATTCTCAGCAGAGGGTATTTATTCTCAACATGTATGCAATAAGAACACAGAAGGAAGAACACCAACAAATTAGAATTCAGACAAAATCTGACTGAAATATAGATTTTGATTGTTGTTATAATAGAGCAAAGGATCAGGACACATACAAATATGATAGAAGTAAAAATTATTAAGAACCATAACAGTAGAAAATTCTTAATTTGATAGATTTTGAGAAAAGATATTTACTCCGAGTTCTAGCTTTTATCCTTGGTTATTTACTTTCATCGATTTACCATTTGTAGATGCAACCTAGTTAAGAAATGAGGCAAATTATATAAAACCTTATTGAGCCTTATCCACTCTCTTATCATTTTCCTGGTTTTTTTCATGATGTTAGGTACCAAAAACATCTCTCAAGGATGGAAGCCCTGCTGAGACCAAAGGATAATTGTTTGTTGTGTTGCCCTCAGAGCTATTGCAGCATAGAAACGTCTGTAATAAAGCGATGGCTGCCTGTTTTTTCACCAATGTCAAATCATCATAAAATACTGAGGGGAAGGGAGGAATCAAATCTTGCAGTCCTCGAAATCTGATATGAGGTCTATAACCAGCCCTGTGCAAGACAGGGAGCTTTTACAAGAGGACAAACACGCTGTGAGCGAATGAATCAAAGCAAAGGATTAGATAATTGAGGAGGTGACAACACATCAGATAGCAGGTGGCAGAGTGAGGTATGGAACAGGAGTTGCCTGCCCAGTACACACAGGAAGAGTTACGACATTTATGCATTTTCATTTCTACAGGTGGGAACCTCAAATCATTCCACCAGCTAGCCTCTGAGTACCTCTAATCCAAGCCTGCCAAGGCCCTGTTGATATACTCCTGTACTGTCGGAGATGGACCCCACATATTTTCAACGCTATTTCTTTGCTCCTAACAAGGTACCTTTTATGGCTAAAGAACCTGTAAATTCAAACCTTATTTTCTATGTTTAAGAAATATGCCCTTCCGGGTCCTATCGCACATCCTAGACCCGGGAAGTACTATTTGACTGCCTACTCTGTGCCAGGCTTGGGCAAGATCGTTCTCCTGCAGTTTCCCTTTCAATCCCAACAGCCATGCTCTGCTCTCTGTGCCATTATCCCCTGCCAGTAGGTGACAAAATAAGAATCAGAGAAGTGAAGTGACTTGCCCAAGATGAAATGTTTTGGAAGAATGCTTCTGTGGTGGGTCTGATTGCAGCCAGCAGCGTTGGAGAGCTGCAGGGCGGGAATGTACCTGCCCTCTGCCCACACAGCCTTACAGCCCAAAGCGTTTTCTCTCTCCTCCCAGGGCTTTGTGAGTCAGGCCCTCGCTTCCAGAAGATCTCAGTCAAGCCCGTCAGCTTTGGACAACCTTTTTTTTCCATTTTATTTCAAACAATGGATTTGTCTTTTGTTAAAACAACATAAAATTTTACATGTCCTGCTTTTATTCATTTGCGGTATTTTACAATTTTTCAAGGTTTCCTTTTCTTAGTCTTTAGCAAATGAGTAACAGCAAATCACTAAAAGGCCTGAGGATAAGCCAGCACTCCAACAAAGGACAATTAGCCCTCAAAATAGATTCTGACCCCCTAACATATCTCCATTCACATTTTAAATTACCCTCTTGACCTTAAAGACGATGCTCTGTGGGAGTGAGACACCTAAAACCACTGCTCTTCATAACTCAGTTGAGTCATGAATTTAAAGTTTCCCACAAGACAGCAATAAACCCAGGTCAAAACACAGTTTAGGAAAAACTACAGCGAAAGTGTTGCTCTTTCATCTCAAGGACTTTTCAGTCCTTAAAGAATTTAATTGTTTAAAATCTAGAGTCTTGAATTTATAGGACTTTCTAAAATTAGCCAGATGTCTCAAAAAAAATCTGCCTTATAACTTTAGAAGACAAGAAGAAAAGATCAGACATGGAGACCTCCTCAATGTGATCTTGATGCATATTTAGTCTTGAAGACAAAATGGTCCAAACTTTTGATGAGATTGCATGTAGGAAGTCACGTTGATTGAGAAGCAAATACTGGAGTGAGATCGAATTAGCACCATTCTAGCTTCAGCCCTACCAATGATTCAACCTAAGCGTTTGCATTCATCACTGAGCACTTTGTTGCCTCACTAGACGAATGCAGGCTTCTCGACTAAGTTATTTGGAAGCCTCATCTTACGATTTGATTTCAGAAAAAAATTAATTAAACGTATACATCTTAGCTTCAAAATTGAATTATCTAATATTAAGTTCTCAACTCATTTCATTCTGAAAGCCAAGTAGGAGTCAGGATAATTCCACCAAGGTTTTTAGGATGAAGTTGATCATACCTGTTAGGAACACACTTCTTTCAAAAGTAAAAATTTCACAATTTTATTTAACAACCAGAGCATGGTTGGAATTCTCAGTTTCCTGTGGGTTTAAAAAAAAAAGGCACTATGATAATAATATGAAAAGTAAAAGTTGATAATATTCTTCGACCACATACTGGATGTCAGTGGGTGACAATTTTGGATATACTTGTGCACTGAGAAATGGGCCAGCTTTGAATCCATATAGTCAATGAGTGATATTCTCTACTGTTTCCCCAGGAGCTAGAACAAGAGCTAACATAGTAGGATCTTGACACATACCTGATAAATGAAAAAATAAACAAACAATGCATAAATCTGTTTCAACCTCTTCATTTTATAAATAAGACCCAAACAAGCTAAGGAATGTATCCTGGGCTACTAGCAAACAAACCAGAACACAGAATCTCTAGATTTCCTATGTCATACTATAACTTTCCCTGGCTTTAGTCTGTTTGTTTCATTTTTAATGCCTAGAAACTTTGAGCCTATACTGAGCAAGATATAAGTCAACTGAGGTACTAACTTACTTACCTCCAAATGCCACAGCGTGGAGCTTCCCAAATGTGCCTAATCACCTGTTGTATTTCTTAAAAGTAAAGGTTCCCAAGACTTTTCCTGGAGATTCTGACTCAGTATCTCTCACGAGGAAGTTCCAGGAAATGCTGACTTAGCCAGGTCACTGGAGAAGACATCACCCTTTGCTCTCCATCAGAATACCTAGCTCAAACCAAGAGGAGAGGGTGCCAAAGCACTGGTCTGCTCCACTGGGATGCAGGAACACAGGATGCTTTGTTTATTGCTAGTAAGTCAAAGGACACTGATGAGAACAGTGAGGGATGAGGGAGGTGATTTTGAGGGGAAAAAAAAAGAACACCTGGGAGAGACAGCACTCACCTTAGGAGTCATTAATTACATTTGTAGAAAGGCAGCTTCCCAGGAGGTCCTGCAGCTGCTCAGACTTCACTCCACCCTTATAAAAATGAGAAAGAAAGAAATGACCTCAAGCCAGACTGATTTACAGTTTTCTTTCACTAGAAACTAAGTTTCAGCCCCAGTGCTAGGATAAAGACTCAGTCTGATTTCTGTGTTTCCTGTCACTCACATGGGCATTTTTACCATAGCTACCATCAACCAGAAAAGGTTAAAATATAAATAATTGTTTGCTGAATGAATGAATGAATGGAGAGTGTCCTAGTATATGAGAATTTACCTTGACAGTCCTTTTCTGGAACCAGTATCATTTCCTTTCAGGAATATTTATACTATTAAACTACATTACTATGGATTTTAATAGAGAAAATGGAAGAGTCAATGACAGAATAGCAGGAAGTAGAGAACTTTGCAAGTACACATGCAAGAAGCCTTCAGGAAAATAGACATAATGAGGTAAAGTAAACTCAAGCATTACATTTGTAGTCTAGTTGCTTAAGTATTAGTGAAGAAGGAGAGTACGTAGATGTGCTTAAGATAAATTCAGGTCTTTTTGTTTGCAGTTTTCATGAACAAAGCTAATGTAATCCTAGCAAATTCCATGCATGTAAGTCCTGGAATACAAGTTTCATGAGAGCAAAGTCAATGTCTGCTTTGCCTTCTGCATCTCCAGAGCCTAGCACAGAGCCTGGCACATGGTAGACACTCAATAAATACTGATGGGTGCGTGAATGGATAGACGGCTAATCTTGGATATTTGAAGAGGAGGCAGAGACATACCTACAAATGTCTTGAGCTATTCTCATCTTCAGGAGCCAAACTATGTAAAGCCTCTGAAACCACAGTGATGTATGGAAGATAGGACCTACAAGGCAGAAGTTGGAAATCCTCTTCACAAAATCAGTAAGGCATTCAATATTGATGGAAGATCAGTGTATTAGTTTACAGGACAGGCATAGAACCACAGACTGTATGGCTTATACAGAAATGCATTCTCTCACTTTTCTGGAGACTAGAAGTCTGAGATCAAGCTGTCAGCCAGGATGGTCCCTTCTGAGGACTGTGAGGAGAATCTGTTCCACGCCTGTCTCCTCTTCCAGGGATTGGATGGCAATATTTGGCTTTCCTTGCCATGTAGAAGCATCACCCTGAACTCTGCCTTAATATACATGTGGCGTTCTCCCTCCATGTGTATGTCTGTACACATCTCCTTTTTCAAGGACACCAGTCATTGGATCAGGGCTCATACCAGGGACTTCATTTTAGGTTGATTACCTCTGTAAAGACGCTGTCTGAGGTACTGGGGGGTTAGGATTCCAACATATGAATTGTATTGGGGTTAGAGGGGAATCAAAATTCAACACCAAACAACTTGTTACAAAATTAAGTACCACCTGGAATGAATATTATCTGCTACAAAATAAAACTGAATTGTTGTTTAACCTTCTCTTTTAAAGAGAGAGGACATCTTAGTAACAAAAGGATAGTTATTAGCAAAAAATTCATACATATTACCCATTACTTAACATTTCTAAAAAGTCATTGATATTCTCTTAATTGTTCTCTACTAGTTTAGTGAGTCTATTCATCCAATGTCTACACACACAGTTCTAGTGCAAAAATATTTATAAGACCCTTAATAGATTACTTCCAACACTAATTCTCTCTCATCCTCTTTTACACATGATGGTTAAATTCCTCCAATGCAGTGTTTTTAAAGAAGCTAGCCAGCATGGTTGGAAAACAAATATCATTTATAGTATTGCATATATTTTAGAAGGGTGTCAATCTGAAATACATTTAAAGTTCTGATCCTTGGAAAGATAATGTCCTTAGAAAATTTACTTACCCAAATAGTTCATTTCCCAACAGTGATGAATAACCAAGATTATGCCATTTATAGAAATGATTTATCTGGATATATACAAATGATAAAGTTCAGGTCATTTTATGGAACAAGTACCTTTATAATGAAGGAAAAGGGATTTAAAGGAATATGGAACAAAAACTTTTAAATACTTAGATATGGTTATACAAGTCACATCCATCAGGAGTCTGATAAACATCAAGAGGAAAAGACCAAATTCACTGTTACAGTAACAATGATGGTATTTGGCATTTTTGCTCCAAGAAAGAAGCATCAAACATATCCTCTGAGTACACTAGGCTTGAAAAAGAAAATTAAGAGGGTTCAATGTTAAGTCCTACATTCAGAAAGTTCAAGGAAAATAGAGTTATGATCACGCAGGCATATATTCCAACTGCGAAGATAAACTAAGAGTGAAGAAACTCTGAAAAATGAAATTTATTTCACTGCCCAACAATTATAATTGATTCTGGAAAGGAAGGAAGATATTTTCAAGTCAACAAGGCTTTGATATAAAATCAAGGACCCATGTGTATTTGAACTAATAATAGAGTTCTACAAATGATAGGATAAAGGGATACACTAAAGACAGTGTAGTTCCTAAATACTCAATTAGAAATATATAATTTTTGAATCCCATTCACAATTACATTAAAATATATAAAATATTTAGGTATCAATTAAGCACAAACTATATAAATCTCTGTGTAGAAAAATACAAAATGTTTTAGAGCAAAGAAAATAGAGAAGGATAACAAGTTGTGGAGATGATTTAATACTACATAAATGTCAATTCTTTTTTAATCTACAAAGTTAAGGTTTTCTATTGAAAAATCCAATAAAAATTTTTGACAATATGAGTCTAAAGTTCATCTGGAGGAATACTATGGCCATATAACCAAGAACATTTTAGAAAGAAAACTGCATGGGGATTTTCCCTGGCAGATATTAAATATATTATTGTAAAGCTACAATAATTACATGAGTTCAAGGAACTACAATTACACACTGTGACACAAATTAATATATTGCTGGTAAAAAATATGTATCCTGTAAACCTAGACTACAGTCTCAAAAGAATTAAGGAAAACACTGACAAATGAGTTTATGTAAAGAAAAGGATGCTATAAATTGGATTGCTTCAAGGGTAGAAAGTTGACCTATAGGGGATTTTCTGAGGTTCCTACTCACCTTAAGACTCTATGAAAACAAAGTAGAATTATGCAGATGATTGTAACCTCAAGTCTTTTTTAAAATCTTTCACTGGAGTCCTATTTTATCAAAGTGCTTTAGGAGTTCCTGTGGCTTTAGTGAGGAGAAATGGGCACATTCAAGTTTGCAAATTACAAAGGTCATTTGACAGTATTGTAACAGATTAGATGGGGAAAGACAGACAGTAGGGAGACCAGCTTGACGGTCGTTATAATAGTTCAAGCAAGAGGGTTGATGGAGCAGAGTAGCAGTAGGTGGACAAGAAAAAAAAGGAATCAAGAATTATTTAGGAGGTAAAATTATCTTGGTGATCAATAGCATATCTGAGTAATTATAGGTAAAAGTCCAAGATAATTCACAGGTATTCAGTCTTAATCAACTGACTAATAAGGCATAAAGCAGGGTGGGCTTAGAAGAGAGGACAATGAGTTCAATTGCTAGTCTTTATTTTTCGAAGAGTCTGCACTTGTACATATTTTTTATATTTATTTTATGTACTGGGGTCCCCCACATAATTTTATTTGTAAAAGGATTCTGTTGCTTTAAAAAAAATTCTTTTTTTAACTTCTGGATTTAAGTGAGAGTCTTTGCATAGTTATGCCAATTCCCATTTTTAAAGGAGGAAAATTAGGTGCTGATAAAATTATGTTATTTTCATACCTAATTAGTGTCAAATATGAAAATGTGGCTCTAAAACGTGTAATCCCAGCCCTGTGCTAATCTCAGGAGACCATATGTGGTACAGAAAATGATGAACATGGAACTTTCTGACCTGGTAAGGACCTTAAAATTCTCCTAGTCCAACCTTTTGACAAGACATGGAATCCCAAACATTTGTCCCATCTCACACAGTGAGTGTAGTAATAGAATCCAGATTAGAATCCAATAGAGTAAATCTTAATGGAGCATGTGACCCACTGCCTCATTCTGCCTCACCACCGGATGATTAATCAAGCAGTAGAAATTAATAACATTTAATGACACTTTGAAATTAAATTACATCTTCTATCAACAAAATAGATTAAATGCATTATTTTATCCTCACAGTCCATGAATTAGAAATCCACTGTACAGATGAGGAAACTAAACTTCATAGAAAAAAATAACTTGCCTGAAGTCACACTAAGTGATACACCTGAAATCAGATCTTGGAACTACAGGCTCTTTTCCCTAAGGTCCCATTTACAAAAGAAATGAAATTACTCTTGGAGGAACTAAGCTAATTTCATATAAGTCTGTTGCAAGATGGCAAAAAATGAATAAAATATGCAAGGTTTGTGTATCCTATTAAAATCAGACTTTTAAAATCTGCTGATCTAATGCATTTACCCTGACATCATAGATTACTTTTAATACTACCTTTGTCCTGACATATTTGATCTCTATTCATAGAAAATGAAATGCAGCCGTAAAGATTGGCTTTTAGATCTCTTTATTCAAAGTAAATGATGAGCCAAAATCAAATTTTGGTTTGTCTAATATTTACGTCTGCAAAGACAGTCCAGCAGGTGTGAACACTGTGCTCCTACTAGCATTAGAATAGATGCTCAGGTGAAAAAGCCATCATCAATAAGAAAGTCCCCACAAAATAAACACAGCTTCACAGTACCATTTTAAATTATATACAGTTCCTCATTTCCACTATAGTTATTTTTTGTACTTATTTTTGTTGTTATTTGTAGTTATAACGCCCATTAACACTGTAGTTTTTCTTTTTTTTATAATTTATTTTGGTATCATCAATCTACAATTACATGTGCAATATTATGGTTATTAAACTACCCCCTTCATCAGGTCCCTCCCACCAATCCCATTACAGTCACTGTCATCAGTGTAGTGAGATGCTATAGAATCACTATTTCTCTTTTCTGAGTTTTACAGCCCTCCCTGTGCCCCCCCAACATTACATCTGCTAATTGTAATGACCCTTCTTTCCCCTTACCCCTCCCATCCCACCCATCCTCCCCAATCCCTTTCCCTTTCGTAACTATTAGTCCGTTCTTGAGGTCTGTGAGTCTGCTGCTGTTTTGTTCCTTCGGTTTTTTTCTTTGTTCTTATACTCCACAGATGAGTGAAATCATTTGATACTTGTCTTTTTCGGCATGGCTTATTTCACTGAGCATAATACCCTCTAGCTCCATCCATGTTGTTGCAAATGGTAGGATTTGTTTTCTTCTTATGGCTGAATAATATTCCATTGTGTATATGTACCACCTCTTCCTTATCCATTCATCTACTGATGGACACTTAGGTTGTTTCCACTTCTTGGCTATTGTAAATAGTGCTGCAATAAAGATAGGGGTGCATCTGACTTTTTGAAACTGGGCTGCTGCATTCTTAGGGTAAATTCCTAGGAGTGGGATTCCTGGGTCAAACGGTATTTCTATTTTGAGTTTTTTGAGGAACCTCCATACTGCTTTCCACAATGCTTGAACTAATTTGCATTCCCACCAGCAGTGTAGGAGGATTCCCTTTTCTTCACATCCTCGCCAACATTTGTTGTTGTTTGTGTTTTGGATGTTGGCCATCCTCACTGGTGTGAGGTGATATCTCATTGTGGTTTTAATCTGCATTTCTCTGACGATTAGCGATGTGGAGCATGTTTTCATGTGCCTGTTGGCCATCTGAATTTCTTCTTTGGAGAAGTGATTGTTCATGTCCTCTGCCCATTTCGTAATTGGATTATTTGCTTTCTGTTTGTTGAGGTGCATGAGTTCTTTACGCATGTTAGATGTCGACCCTTATCGGATACGTCATTTATGAATATATTCTCCCATACTGTAGGATCTCTTTTTGTTCTACTGATGGTGTCCCTTGCTGTACAGAAGGTTTTCAGCTTGATAT
Source organism: Smutsia gigantea (assembly GCA_032199065.1). NCBI lineage: Eukaryota > Metazoa > Chordata > Mammalia > Pholidota > Manidae > Smutsia > Smutsia gigantea. The sequence continues at coordinate 55,867 of JAVSCE010014087.1, read as the reverse complement.
AGTCCCACTTGTTCATTTTTGCTTTTGTTTCCCTTGCCCGAGGAGATATGTTCATGAAGAAGTCACTCATGTTTATGTCCAAGAGATTTTTGCCTATGTTTTTTTCTAAGAGTTCTTTGGTTTCATGACTTACATTCAGGTCTCTGATCCATTTTGAGTTGACTTTTGTGTATGGGGTTAGACAGTAGTCCAGTTTCATTCTCTTACATGTAGCTGTCCAGTTTTTCCAACACAAGCTGCTGAAGAGGCTGTCATCTCCCCATTGTATATCCAAGGCTCCTTTATCAAATATTAATTGACTGTATATGTTTGGGTTAATGTGTGGATTTTCTATTCTGTTCCACTGGTCTGTGGGTCTGTTTTTGTGCCAATACCAAATTGTCTTGATTACTGTGGCTTTGTAATAGAGCTTGAAGTCAGGCAGCGTAATTCCCCCTGTTTTATTCCTCCTTCTCAGGATTGCTTTGGCTATTCGGGGTCTTTTGTGGTTCCATATGAATTTTAGAATTATTTGTTCCAGTTCATTGAAGAAAGCTGTTGGTAGTTTGATAGAGATTGTATTGAATCTGTAGATTGCTTTAGGTAGTATAGCCATTTTGACAATATTTATTCTTCCTAGCCAAGAGCATGGGATGCATTTCCATTTGTTAGTGTCCTCTTTAATTTCTCTTAGGAGTGTCTTGTAGTTTTCAGAGTACAGGTATTTCACTTCCTTCGTTAGGTTTATTCCTAGGTATTTTATTCTTTTTGATGCAATTGTGAATGGAATTGTTTTTCTGATTTCTCTTTCTGTTAGTTCATCATTAGTGTATAGGAAAGCAACAGATTTCTGTGTTAATTTTGTATCCTGCAACTTTGCGGAATTCAGATATTAGTTCTAGTAGTTTTGGAATGGAGTCTTCAGGGTTTTTTATGTACAGTATCATGTCATCTGCAAATAGTGACAATTTGACTTCTTCTTTACCTATCTGGATGCCTTGTATGTCTTTGTTTTGTCTGATTGCTGTGGCTAGGACCTCCAATACTATGTTGAATAACAGTGGAGGGAGTTGGCATCCCTGTCTTGTTCCCGATCTTAGATGAAAAGCTTTCAGCTTCTCGCTGTTAAGTATGATGTTAGCTGTGGGTTTGTCATATATGGCCTTTATGATGTTGAGGTACTTGCGTCTATACCCATTTTGTTGAGAGTTTTAATCATGAATGGATGCTGAATTTTGTCAAATGCTTTTTCAGCATCTATGGAGATGATCATGTGGTTTTTGTTTTTCTTTTTGTTGATGTGGTGGATGATGTTGATGGATTTTCGAATGTTGTACCATCCTTGCATCCCTGGGATGAATCCCACTTGATCATGGTGTATGATCCTCTTGATGTACTTTTGAATTCAGTTTGGTAATATTTTGTTGAGTATTTTTGCAAGTACGATCATCAGGGATATTGGTCTGTAATTTTCTTCTTTGGTGAGGTCTTTGCCTGGTTTGGTATTAGAGTGATGCTGGCTTCATAGAATGAGTTTGGAAGTATTCCCTCCTCTTCAATTTTTTGAAAAACTTTAAGGAGAATGGGTGTTATTTCTTCTCTATATGTCTGGTAGAATTCAGAGGTGAATCCATCTGGCCTGGGGTTTTGTTCTTGGGTAGTTTTTTGATTACCGATTCAGTTTTGTTGCTGGTGATTGGTCTGCTTAGTTTTCCTGTTTCTTGTTTGGTCAGTCTTGGAAGGTTATATTTTTCTAAGAAGTTGTCCATTTCTTCTAGGTTTTCCAGCTTGTTAGCATATAGATTCTCATAATATTCTCTTATAATTCTTTGTATTTCTGTGGGGTCCATCATTATTTTTCCTTTCTCATTTCTGATTCTGTTTATGTGTGTAGATTCTCTTTTTCTCTTAATGAGTCTGGCTAGGGGGTTATCTATTTTGTTTATTTTTTCAAAGAACCAGCTGTTGGTTTCATTGATTTTTTCTATTGTTTTATTCTTCTCAATTTTATTTATTTCTTCTCTAATCTTTATTATGTCCCTCCTTCTGGTGACTTTGGGCCTCATTTGTTCTTCTTTTTCCAATTTCAGTAATTGTGTCTTTAGACTATTCATTTGGGAATGTTCTTCCTTCTTTAAATAGGCCTGGATTGCAATATACTTTCCTCTTAGAACTGCCTTTGCTGCGTCCCACAGAAGTTGTGGCTTTGTGTTGTTGTTGTCATATATTCTCTGATTTCTGTTTTGAGTTTGTCATTAACCCATTGATTAAGTAGGAGAATGTTGTTAAGTCTCCATGTATTTGTGAGCCATTTTGTTTTCTTTGTAAAATTTATTTCTAGTTTTACACCTTTGTGATCTGAGAAGCTGGTTTGTAGAATTTCAATATTGTTGAATTTACTGAGGTTCTTTTTGTGGCCTACTATGTGGTCTATTCTGGAAAATGTTCCATGTGCACTTGAGAAGAATGTGTATCCTGTTGCTTTTAGGTGTAGAGTTCTGTAGATGGCTGTTAGGTCCATCTGTTCTAGTGTGTTGTTCAGTGCCTCTGTGTCTTTACTTATTTTCTGTCTGGTTGATCTGTCTTTTGGAATGAGTGGTGTGTTGAAGCCTCCTAAAATGAATGCACTGCTTTGTATTTCCTCCTTTAATTCTGTTAGTATTTGTTTCACAAATGTCGGTGCTCCTGTTTGGGGTGCATATTTATTTATAATGGTTATATCCTCTTGTTGGACTGACCCCTTTATCATTATGTAATGTCCTTCTTTATCTCTTGTTGCTTTCTTCATTTTGAAGTCTATTTTGTCTGATACATGTACTGCAACACCTGTTTTTTTCTCCTTGTTGTTTGCATGAAATATCTTCTTCCATCCCTTCACTTTTAGTCTGTGTATATCTTTGGGTTTGAGGTGTCTCTTGTAAGCAGCATGTAGATGGGTCTTGCTTTTTTATCCATTCTGTTACTCTGTGTCTTTTGATTGGTGCATTCAGTCCATTTACATTTAGGGTGATTATCGATAGATATGTACTTATTGCCATTGCCAGCTTTAGATTCATGGTTACCAAAGGTTCAAGGGTAGCTTCTTTACTATCTGACAAGCTAACTTAACTTTCTTGTTAAGTTATTGTAAACACTGTCTGATGTTTCTTTATTTCTGTCCCTTCTTATTCTTCCTCCTCCATTCTTTATATACTAGGTGTTTTATTCTTTGCCTTTAGTTAGTATTTGGATGGTGTGCTTTCTTTGCTATGATTTTATTTTCTCTGGTGACATCTTTTTAGCCTTAGGAGTGCTTCTCTCTAGACCAGTCCGTTTAAGATATCCTGTTGAGGTGGTTTATGGGAGGCAAACTCTCTCAGCTTTCGCTTGTCTGGAAATTGTTTAATCCCTCCGTCGTATTTAAATGATAATCTTGCTGGATACAGTATTCTTGGTTCGAGGCCCTTGTGTTTCATAACATTAAATATATCATGCCATTCTCTTCTGGCCTGTAAGGTTTCTGTTGAGAAGTCTGATGATGTCTGTCTGATGGGTTTTACTTTGTAGGTGATTTTTTTTCTCTCTCTAGTTGCCTTTAATACTCTGACCTTGCCTTTGATCTTGCCATTTTAATTATTATGTGTTTTGGTTTTGTCTTCCTTGGGTCCCTTGTATTGGGAGATCAGTGGGCTTCCATGGACTGTGAGACTGTTTCCTTCCCCAGCTTGGGGAAGTTTTCAGCAATTATTTCTTCAAAGACACTTCCTATCCCTTTTTCTCTCTCTTCTTCCTCTGGTACTCCTATAATGTGAATATTGTTCTGTTTGGATTGGTCACACAGTTCTGTTAATATTCTTTTATTCCTAGAGATGCTTTTATCTCTCTCTGCCTCAGCTTCTCTGTATTCCTGTTCTCTGATTTCTATTCCATTAACAGTCTCTTGCATCTTGTCCAGTCTGCTGCTAAGCCCGTCAATCGCTTTTCTCATTTCTGCATTCTTTCCTCACTTCCCTCACTTCCTCCTTTAGCTCTTGCATATTTCTCTGTAGATCCATCAGTATGGTTATGACTTTTATTCTGAATTCTTTTTCAGGAAGATTGTGCATTTCCATCCCTTCATGTTTGGGTCTGGATAAGCTTTGTTTGTACCATATTCCTCTGTCTTTTCATGGTAATAGAAGTGGTCGCTGGTAGGTGCCACGTATGTCAGCTGGGCTCTTTAAAACTTAAAAAAAAAAAGGAGAGAAAGAAAAGAAAGAAAGAAAAGAGAAAGAAAACACCACCAACAAAAAACAAAAAAACAAAAAAAGGCCCGCCAGGAGTAGATTCTGTGAGGATGCTGTAGGTGGCGCTGTTGCTCCACTATTCCGCAGCCGCACCCGCGCTGCTCTACAGAGCCATTTGTAGCTCTGGTCAGGGCGGGAATGAATGGGAGGCTGCTGATCTCTGTGCGAAGTCTCAGCTAGACTACTTTTTCCCAGTCACCACCCAAGGGGTCCAAAATTCCCCAGGACTCCCCGCCTGCTGGGCTGACTGTGCTGGGATGATCTTCCTCCTCCATTGGGCCACTGTCTCTTTAAGACCGCTAATAAAAGTGCGTGCCTTTCTTTTGTCCCAGGGAGCCGGCTGCAAGGACCCGGTGCATTCCCCGGCTCAGATTCTGCGCCCTCTGTCTCTCCAATCTCCAATACACTGCACAATGTGTGTCAGTGCTCCTGGCACAGATCACCAGGGCTGTTTATTTTGTGGGCCTATACTTCCACCCCTCCTGGCTCTGAATCCTCTGCTGCCGTCAGTGTGCTGGGGTGGGGGAGTGCTCGGTTCCCACCAGGACACAGCTCAGTATCTTACCCGCCTCGCGAGGTGCCGAGTCCTCTGAGGTGTAGGTGCAGGCTGGGTGCTGTCCTGTATTTTCTGGTCTCTCTTTTATGAATAGTTGTATTTGTTGTCTTTTCATAAATATATATGGTTTTGGCAGGAGATTTCCGCCGCCCTGCTCATGCCGCCATCTTCCCGGAACTCTTCCTGTAGTTATTCTTTTCTAAGATGTATAAAACTAATTATTTTTCTATGCCAAATTCTAGACAACTTTCTTCCTATTCACAGATGGAAGTAATTGGCCAATATGGTAGAAAGAAAAATGGATGGAAACTAAAAGCCCTGGATCCTTGTCCTAGGCAACATGGCAGAGTGACTAAGGACAAAGACTTAACCAGCTGTGTGCATTCCAATCCTGACTTTTGACTCACTAGCTATGTGACAGTGGCCCTATTCCTAGCTTCCTGAGGCTTTAGCTTCCTCAGCTGTAAAATAAGGATCATAATAATTGCACCTACCTCATAGAGATGTCATCAGGATTAAATTAATATTTATAAGGCCCATACAACAACATCTGGCACCAAGTAGATGTTGGATACATTTTTGTTAATGAAGCAAGCTGTGTGAATTTATGCAAGTCACTCAACTTGTCTTGGCCTTGATTACCTTCCCTATGGTATGAGTGCACAGCCTTTAAACTCTGCTAACTTTAAATTTTGATGAGTCAAGGGTCTGAAACTACTGAATAACTATTTCTTAAGAGCCAGGAAAATTTTGCTGCCAACTCATGTGGATTTTGAGTCACCTCTTTTAGAGATAATTAGAAGAGGAAAATATGTAATATAAGAAGAGGTAAAGCCTACGGGAAAATAAGAGTAGACTCCTTGGAAATTAAATCTTGGGTGACTGCTAATGGGATCCTGGTGCTTTGGAGTTTGAACTTTGGAGGCAGTTTTACCTTGGTTAAATTACAAGCTTCTCCCTAACCTGTGTGGCCCCTGATAGATTCCTTAGAATCCCTGGGCCTCACAATCCCTTTATCATGGATTAATAGCAATCCTACTTCACATCAGTAAATGAGAAGTTTGGTACATGTAAGAATGTAATAAACAGTGTTCGGGTAGTGATGAGAATAATTATCATCATGACATCTACAAAGAAATTTAGCAATTACATAACTAACTCTCCTAACAATTCACAAAATCATTATAAACTATAAAAATTATATTAAGGGCACAGTGTGAGGCTTAGATCAATTTAATTCCTCCTTTTACTGGTCAGGTATATCACATTAAAATTATGAAAGTAGAAAAACTAGTTTGCCATCACAACTTCTCTCTTTCGTTTAAGAATGTTTTATTTAAATACCAACAACTTTAAAATTTGCACATGGAATTTTAAAAATAACCAAAGAAGTATTAGATGATTTCATTTTGAGGGAAGTGGAGTGTTATTAATTCAAGGATGGACAGGTGATTGCATAGCAATAGATACCTAATGCAGGTCATCCTGTCCTTCAAATGCAAAGATGTTTCTTCGGGCGTCACTATCAGTGTGATTGGTGCAGCTTAAATAAACAGAATTACAGAATAAACAATTTTGTCAAGCTGAATAGATTTTAGTAGATCAAATAGAATTTTAAACTATTTTCAAGTCTACTCATAAACATTATATTAAATCCATAAGAATGTCTTTGCAGAAAAAATGATGCTAAGCACTAATCTTATGTTTCTTTTTAAGCCTTACATAATTTCTCATGTTTTCCATTTTTATTTTACTGCATTATGGTTTTTGGTGAAATGAGGGAAATTCAATTGGAAAATTTAAAAATGTACAAAAGAAGATAAAAATCATCCAAAAACCTGCCACTCAGAAATAATCTGTTCATACTTTGGAAAATATCATATTAGACCTCTCTCCAAACATATATACACATATGAATTATGTACATATGGTGTTACATTAATTATATCATGCCAAATGGTATTCCTTAATATGTTTTTCTCTCAACGATACGCTGTGGTCATCCTTTTTATCTCGGTAAATGTGGATCTATATCATCATTTGCATTGCCATTTTGTTTTCAGTAATACATATTAGCAAATTTTACCTTGCCCATCATCAATTAACACTTAAAACATTCTTGTGTAATCATTTTGTGGAATATGATTATCTTCTTCCTCTGGTAATCCTTCTAGCCACTTTAAAAAAATTATTTTAATATTTAAAAAAAGATAAGATCCCATTCACAATTAGACATTTAGCATGTTATATATTAACCTCATATATATTTTAAAAAGTTTTCATTCCCAAAAACATACATAAGGAAATATGTAGGTCCTACAATAAGAAAAATCAAAACTTCACTAAAAGGCAAAAATAAAATTTCAATAAACAGAAAGATAAACCTTGTCTTAGATATTAGGATTTAATATTGCACTAAAGGTAGTTCTCCCTAAATGATTCCATAAATTTAATGCAATCCCATTTAAAAACCCAGAATATTTTTAACAATTTTAAATATTCTCTAAATAATAAGTATGTAAGAATATTAAGAATATTCAGGACAATTCTAAAAAAGAAGGATGAGGATAAGTAGGAGGAGGAGAAAGAAAGGAAAGGAGCAGCAGAGGAAGGAAGGGGCATTAAAGATACTGGAATGTATTCTACAGCTATCATGATTAAAACAATGTGGTACTGGCAGAGGAATATGTAATGAGATAAATGAAACAGAATACACAATCCAGGAAGTACCTTAGTGATTTCTCATATGACAAAAGTATCACTTTAAATCATATCTAAACTGTTCTGAAAACAGAACAAGGGCAAATTGGATTTTAAAAAAAGAAAAAAAAATTAAAGCTAGATAATGACCTTGGTACTTACACTATAACACATTCCCCAATGAATCAAATATTTGAATTTCTAGAATAAACCTTAAAAGTACAAGAAGAAAACTATGATGAGCTGTAATATAATTTCAAAACAGGAGACATCTTTTAAACGTGTCACAAGTGGAAGTCATAAAGGGGATGAATGTATCTGTTTCACCATATAAAATTTACATTATCAGTATTTTGTTGTTATGAAACAACATGCATGGATTTAAAGAGGGCCACGTGAGAGGTGAGATGCAGGCTTCCTCCTAAAACCACATATGAAATGAAAATATAATTAATACAACTAATCCTGAAAGAGCAACAAGAAATTGGACTGAACGAGACTGCATACACCTGGAGAAATGAACAGACCTCACAGAACAGGGTAACGTGCCAAAGCTGTGGCCTGGTGGGACCAAAGCCCTTCCTCCACCCCAGCTCACCAGCAGGAGGAAGAGAAACAGAGCGCAGAGGGAGTGGAGGCCTGGGACTGCTGAACACCTAACTCTGGAGATCTGCTTTGGGAGCACAAACCGACATTTCATGGTGCTTGCATGATACTCTCATGATTATGGGGCTGGAAAGCTAAGACAGGTAGAATTCCTGGAGAGACTGAGAATCCAGCCACTTGTGGAAAGCAGGGATCCACATCCAGCTGCTCAGAGACAAAAGAAAGATGGGCAGTCTGAGAGACTTCGTAATAAGGAAGCCCTTAGCAAGAGGGCTGCTAAAGGGGCAAGGACTGCACAGAGCTTACAGCACAGGAGAGAGGACAGGTAGACAAATTTGTCCGAGTGCACTCTGTCCAGCAGGTTGGGACCTTTGTCATATAGACTCTCATATTTAAGGAGGAAAAAGAAATCTTCCTCCTTAGACAATCCTCAGGTGCTCCAGCTCCCTGGCTGGCTACACAGCTCAAAAGACCCCCTCCATGATACGCAGCCTACTGTGCCTTTCTCCCAGCCAGCCCCACCTGGCTCGCAAACCAGCAAACCCTACCCTGGTGTTAGGCCAGCCAATGGGAAAATCTGTCTACAGCAACTACAAATGAAAATCTTAGAAGCTTATACCTGTGTGCTCGGCCCACTGGTTCAGGCAGTGGAGACAGGCATAGCAGACAGGAGGCAGGGAACAGCTCTTTCCTCCACCCAGACACCAATACGACTCCCCTGCAACCCCCAACATTGCTTCAGGGGCTGAGCAGCTCCAGGGAGTAGAGCTTCCGGGCACTAGAGGGCGCCATATATGAATATGAAACATGAAAAAAACCTGGTTCAGAGTAGAATTATGAATACAACTCCTGAGAAAGATTTAAATGACATCAACCTCATGAGTCTTCCTGAAAGGGAGGTCAAAATAAAAATCATTAACATGCTCATGGAGGCATGGAAAGATATTCAAGAACTCAGCAATGAATTCTGGTCTGAGATCCAATCATTGAAGAGCACAATGGAGGGTATTAAAAGCAGATTGGATACAGTGGAGGAGACGATAAATGAAATAGGAACTAGAGAAGAGTAATACAAAGAAACTGAGGCACAGAGAGAAAAAAGGATCTCTAAGAATGAAAGAATATTGAGAGAACTGTGTGACCAATCCAAACGGAACAATATCTGCATTATAGGGGTACCAGAAGAAGAAGAGAGAGAAAAAGGGATAGAAAGTGTCTTTGAGGAGGTAATTGCTGAAAACTTCCCCAATCAGGGGAAGGAGATAGTCTCTCAGGCCATGGAGATGCACAGATCTCCCAACACAAGGGACCCAAGGAAGACAACACCAAGACATATAATAATTAAAATGACAAAGATCAAGGATAAGGACAGACTATTAAAAGCAGCCAGAGAGAGAAATAAGATCACATACAAAGGAGAGCCCATCAGGCTATCATCAGACTTTTCAGCAGAAACCTTACAGGTCAGAAGGGAGTGGCATGATGTATTTAATGCAATAAAGCAGAAGAGCCTTGAACAGGGAATCCTTTATCTGGAAAGATTATGATTTAAATTTGAAGGAGGGATTAAACAATTTCCAGATAAGCAAAAGCTGAGATAATTTACCTCCCACAAACCATCTCTACAGTGTATTTTGGAGGGGCTGCTATAGATGGAAGTGCTCCTAAGGTTTAGTAGCTGTCACCAGATGTAATAAAAAAACAGTAAAGAAAGCAGAACAGCTAATTTCTAAGCAAATACAAAATTTAATTAACTATCCCCAAAGTCAATCAAGGGACAAAGAGTACAGAACATGATACCTCATATATAAAGAATGGAGGAGGAAAAAAAAAAAGAACTTTTAGATTGTGTTTGTAATAGCATATTAACTAAGTTAAGTTAGACTCTTAGATAGTAAGGAAGTTAACCTTGAACCATTGGTAACCACGAATCTAAAGCCTGCAATGGCAATAAGTACATACCTATCCATAATCACCCTAAATGTAAATGGACTGAATGCACCAATAAAAAGACATAGAGTCAGTGAATGGATAAGAAAACAAGACCCATCTATATGCTGCCTACAAGAGACTCACTTTAAATGCAAAGACATACAAAGACTAAAAGTAAAGGGATGGAAAAAGATATTTCAGGCAACTAATAGGGAGAAAAATGCAGCAGTTGCAGTACTTGTATCAGACAAAGTAGACTTCAGAACAAAGAAAGTCACAAGAGACAAAGAAGGACATTACATAATGATAAAGGGGTCAATCCAACAAGAAGATATAATCATTATAAATATCTATGCGCCCACCACAGGAGCCCCTACATACGTGAAACAAATATTAACAGAATTAAAAGGAGAAATAGAATGCAATGCATTCATTCTAGGAGACTTCAACACACCACCCACTCTGAACGACAGATCAACCAGACAGAAAATAAGTAAGGAGACAAAAGCACTGAACTACACAACACAACAGATGGAACTAACAGACATCAACAGAACTCTACACCCAAAAGCAGCGGAATACACATTCTTCTCAACTGCACATGGAACATTTTCAAGAATAAATCATAAACTAGGCCACAAAAAAAGCCTCGGTAAATTCAAAAAGATTGAAATTGTACCAACCAGTTTCTCAGACCACAGAAGTATGAAACTAGAAATAAATTACAGAAAGAAAATGAAAAATTCCACAAACACATGGAGGCTTCACAACATGCTCCTAAGTAACCAATGGATCAATGACCAAATAAAAACAGAGATCAAGCAATATATGAAGACAAATGACAACAATAATTCAACACCACAAAATCTGAGGGACGCAGTGAAGGCCATGCTAAGAGGAAAGGATATTGCAATTCAGGCCTACCTCAGGAAAGAAGAACAATCCCATATGAGCAGTCTAAACTCACAATTAATTAAACTAGAAAAAGAAGAACAAATGAGGCCCAAAGTCAGTAGAAGGAGGTACATAATAAAGATTAGAGCAGAAATAAATAAAATTGAGAAAAATAAAACAATAGAAAGAATCAATGAGAGCAAGAGCTGATTTTTTGAGAAAATAAACAAAATAGATAAGCCCCTAGCCAGATTTATCAAGGAAAAAAGAGTCTACTCACATAAACAGAATCAGAAATGAGAAAGGAAAAATCATTACGGACACCACAGAAATACAAAGAACTATTAGAGAATACTATGAAAAATAATATGCTAACAAAATGGATAACCTAGAAGAAATGGACAACTTTCTAGAAAAATACAAGCTTCCACGGCTGACCCAGGAAGAAACAGAAAATCTGAACAGACCAATTACCAGCTAGGAAATTAAATTGGTAATCAAAAACCTACGTAAGAACAAAACCCCTGTACCAAATGGCTTTACTGCTGAATTTTATCAAACATTTAGTGAAGACCCAATACCCATCCTCCTTAAAGTTTTCCAATGAGTAGAAGAAGAGGGAATACTTCCAAACTCATTCTATGAGGCCAGCACCACTCTAATACCAAAATCAGGCAAACACACCACAAGAAAAGAAAATTACAGACCAATATCCCTGATGAACATAGATGCAAAAATACTCAACCAAATATTAGCAAGCTGAATTAAAAAATACATCAAAAAGATCATCCATCATGATCAAGTAGGATTTATTCCAGGGATTCAAGGATGGTACAACATTCGAAAATCCATCAACATCATCCACCACATCAACAAAAAGAATGACGAAAACCACATCATCAACTCCATAGATGCTGAAAAAGCATTTGACAAAATTCAACATCCATTCATGATAAAAACTCTCAACAAAATGGGTATAAAGGGCAAGTACCTCAACATAATAAAGGCTGTATATGACAAACCCACAGCCAACATAATACTTAACAGCGAGAAGCTGAAAGCTTTTCCTTTAAGATCGGGAAGAAGACAAGGATGCCCACTCTCCCCACATCTATTCAACATAGTACTGGAGGTCCTAGTCACAGCAATCAGAAAACACAAAGTAATAAAAAGCGTCCAGATTGGCAAGGAAGAAGTTAAACTGTCCCTGTTTGCAGATGACATGATATTGTACATAAAAAACCCTGAAGAATCCACTCCAAAACTACTAGATCTAATATCTGAATTCAGCAAAGTTGCGGGATACAAAATTAATAAGCAGAAATTTGTGGTATTCCTATACACTAACAATGAACTAGCAGAGAGAGAAATCAGGAAAACAATTCCATTCACAGTTGCATCAAAAAGAATAAAATACCTAGGAATAAACCTAACCAAGGAAGTGAAAGACCTATACTCTGAAAACTACAAGACACTCATGATAGAAATCAAAGAAGATACCAATAAATGTAAACACATACTGTGCTCATGGATAGGAAGAATTAATATTGTCAAAGTGGTCATCCTGCCTAAAGCAATCTACAGATTCAATGCAATTCCTATCAAAATACCAACAGCATTTTTCAACAAACTACAGAAAATCGTTGTAAAATTCATATGGAACTACAAAATACCCCGAATAGCCAAAGCAATCCTGAGAAGGAAGAATAAAGCTGGGTGTATTATGCTCCCCAACTTCAAGCTCTACTACAAAGCCACAGTACTCAAGACAATTTGAAGCTGGCACAAGAACAGACCCATAGACCAATGGAACAGACTAGAGAGCCCTAATATGTAAACCCAACCATATATGGTCAATTAACATATGATAAAGGAGCCATGGACATACAGTGGGGAAATGATAGCCTCTTCAACAGCTGGTGTTGGCAAAACTGGACAGCTACATGCAAGAGAATGAAACTGGATTATTGTTTAACCCCATACACAAAAGTAAACTCAAAATGGATCAAGGACCTGAATGTAAGTCATGAAACCATAAAACTCTTAGAAGACAACATAGGCAAAAATCTCCTGAATATAAGCATGAGCAACTTCTTCCTGAACGCATCTCCTCGAGCAAGGGAAACAAAAGCAAAAATGAACTCATGGGACTACATCAAACCAAAAAGTTCCTGTACAGCAAAGGACACCATCAACAGAACAAAACGGCATCCTACAGTATGGGAGAATATATTTGTAAATGACATATCCAACAAGGGGTTAACATCAAAAATATATAAAGAACTTACATGCCTCAACACCCAAAAAGCAAATAACCTGATTAAAAAATGGGCAGAGGATATGAAGAGACAGATCTTCAAAGAAGAAATTCAGATGGCCAACAGGCACATGAAAAGATGCTCCACATCACTAATCATCAGGGAAATGCAAATTAAAACCACAATGAGATATCACCTCACACTAGTAAAAATGGCCAGCATCCAAAAGACTAAGAACAACAAATGCTGGTGAGGATAGGGAGAAAGGGGAACCCTCCTACACTGCTGGTGGGAATGTAAGCTAGTTCAACCATGTGGAAACCAGTATGGAGGTTCCTCAAAAAACCAAAAATAGAAATACCATTTGACCCAGGAATCTGACTCCTTGGAATTTACCCAAAGAATACAACTTATCAGATTCAAAAAGACATATGCACCCCTATCTTTATCACAGCAGTTTTTGTGATAGCCAAGGTATGGAAGCAACCTAAGTGTACATCAGTAGATGAATGGATAAAGAAGAGGTGGTACATACACAATGGAATACTATTCAGCCATAAGAAAGAAACAAATCCTATCATTTGCAACAACATGGATGGAGCTGGAGGAAATGCTCAGTGAAATAAGCCAGGCAGAGAAAGACAAGTGTGAAATGATTTTGCTCATTTGTGGAGTATAACAACAAAGCAAAACTGAAGGAACAAAATAGCAGCAGACTCGGAGACTCCAAGAAGGAACTAGTGGTTACCAAAGGGAAGGGGTGTGGGAGAGCAGGTGGGGAGGTTGGGAGAAGGGGATTGAGGGGTATTATGTTTAGTACACATGGTGTGGGGGATCACGGGGAAAACAGTGTAGTACAGAGAAGGCAAATAGTGAATCCATGGCATCTTACTACACTGATGGAGAGTGACTGCATTGGTGTATGCGTGGGGACTTGGTAATATGGGTAAATCTAGTAACTACATTGTTTTTCATGTGAAACCTTCATCAGAGTGTATATCAGTAATACCTTAATTTTAAAAAAAAGCAACAACATACATAATGTTGAAAGTCAAACCACAGACGGGTCTCACTTTTTGTAACTGTAATATCACTGATACACAATCTCACCTTGGTTTCAAGTATACAACACAGGTGTTCAAAAGTTACCCATATTATTAAATCCTCACCCCCACTAGTGCAGTTACTTTCTGTCAACATGGAGAGATGTTACAGAATCATAGAATCATTGGCTATATTCTCCATGAAGTACTGCCCTCCCTATGAACTGGTATTATTTTTATAGCATTATTTTCATATGAAAGAGCATATTTAACTTAATACCACTGCCTAAAATGTTGTTTAGTAGTGCCTTTGCCATCTCAACACAGGATGAATTCTAGACCCCACAACTATATACCTGATATTAAAAAACTGCTCAGTTTCCTAAGGTCTTCCAAATAAGCAGTCACCTGTAATGAATTACAATACATTACCAATAATGAATTTTTGTTTTAGCAATTATAGAACAATGTAAACCTATTCCATTGTGAGGTATTTAGGTATAGTCTCATTTCATCAGGCCAGTGAACTTCATATTTATTACTGACATTTTAAAAAGGTATGTCTTCAGTCTCTAAAGAAATATTGGGAAAGGGTTTCTTTTCTCCTACCTGAGATAAGCTTCCTTAAAGTAAACAGTCCCTGTGGCAGTTATCACTAACTGATGTACAATGTCAACACAAAACATTTTGTGAATTGTCTTCCACACAATAGAATCATCATATTTTAGCCTAAAATAATTTCTTTGTATATTTGTTCCCATCTTTCTGCCAGAAAGACAGTACAGCAATAACTCAGATGAATATCTATCCTCCATATTTTGAAGATTAAATGAGTTATTTAAAACAGTGTCTTAGCACACCATAAGTGTTCAATCAGTGTGAGTTGTTAATATTATTGGTAGTAATATTTAGTTCAAATTAAGGCAGGAACACCTTTAAGCAGGAGACCATTGTCCATGCACCCTATTAAATAAATGGACCACTGTCTATGTGCCCTACTGAATATTTATATGTTTTTTATTTATAAATAAAACTTTTTGTTTATAAATAAAATTTACTTAAAATAAATCTATAAATAAAATACATCTATTTGATATTGGAACTGAAGGGAAGAAGCAGAGCTTGACAGATCACCCTGAGCTACAGGTGCCAGGTGATGATTAGTGGTGTCTCCTAGCAATGTCACGGCACCCTGCAAGGGAATAGGGGGTGGTATAGCGAGGAAGGTGGTCCACTGGTCTTCCTACCAAAGTGTATTTAAATCATTCCTCTTACACCAAGTGCATTGCTAATCGTGATGGAGGGAAAACACAGAGGAAGAGAACAAAGACTCTCAAGTTGTAGAGACAGCATGTAGTAGCACCCTGACAGCCCAGTGGCTGGTAGACCAGCCAGTGAGGGCACTTGAGCAATAGAAAAAGATGCTATGTAGAGGGTACTTTCTGCAAGTGGAATAGTTGCTAGTGACCTGGGTCAGATGGTATGAACCATCATGGGCTCTCAGAAGGGACTCCAGGTGGAACCAGAATAGAGACTAATCCCCTTGCTATTCCAGCTAAGAGTTAAGGGTCATATCTGGTCTTTAGAGTAGAGGGACTGGAAATTGATAGTAGAACCCACTGAGTTTCCTTTAGTGTACATTGTATATTCAGTAAAACATACATGTATTATTTAAGAATATGTTTTCAGCCAGAATAAGGTCTCAACAAATCCTATGATCAATTTTAAAAAGTCCTGAATTAAAAGACAAATACAGATAAAAATTCTGGTACCCTAAATGGACAAAACCTAAAACAAGGACATATTTCCAAATGCTAGGTTAACAAGCTAACTACAACCTTATTACACATTGCATAAGGATCTCTTAAGAGTATAAGATACCTGGGAATTCCTGATGACTTCATGTATCTGTCTGTTTTGAGTCATACAACATTTCCTCCAAACTAGTCTATACCACAGAAAGAGGAAGTTTCCAGCCACAATATTTAATCTGCACCTAATTAAGAACATCAGCATGATAAGCGATACAGGTTCTGGTCCCAGTGTTTGTACCTGGATATGGACAAACAGTGTCTAGTGAGTCTTGGCTGTCTGACAGCTCTCAGTTGTCACTGGCACCACAGAGCCCAGGGAAAGAGCTGACGCTCCTTGGCAAGGGTACACTAATAAACATTCAAAGCAGTTAGAGAAATCCAGTCACATCAAGTAAAGGTATGAAAATATGAGAATGTGGATAAGGCAACATACTCACATGTACATGCTTCATTTTGAGCCTAAGTTATCTCTCCAGTCCCCAGAAAGAGTTCATCAACTCCTTCCATGCTTAACAAGGTATCACCGATTCCAAGGGTATCTTCAAGACAATTGTTCATCGGGTAGACTCAGTACAGCTGCCAAAAGCCAAATATTCATTTGATGCAAGTAAAATCCTTGATGAACTGCAATTACGAAATTGACTTGCCTCTGGGGAGCAACCTGCATAATGCCAAGCCACTAAGGGAATAATATCACTATATATCTGGAAATAACTGAGATTATTAATCTTTTTTACCACTAGGCAACTCTGTTAAAAAGGAAAGCTGGGTGACTGAGTTCCTTGTACTTTGTTACACACTAATCAATCATGTGACCTTAGACTAGCCATTGGCCCTCTCTGTTCCTCAGTTTCTTCACCTATAAAATGAGGACATTTGCCCAAGTGCTTTCTATGAGCTCTTCAGTTCTAAAATGATATGACTTGGTGCTGTGTATTTATATAGCATATTCCTCCTGCAGATTTTCAAAATTTCTCAAGAGACTCTCATTAGTATTCTCAATATTGCTGTGAGGCAGGCAGGTGGCAAGGTTTATTATCCCCATTTTTTTTAAAAAGAGACAATGAGACATTTTGCTGACACAGCACTCTTGACCAAGTAAAGACTAGAAGTTAGGCTTCCTGATACTAAGCAAGAACTCTGTTATAAACCACTTTGCTACTAAACTAAATGGAAGGTCTCTGATGAATAAAATATTCTGTGCTTGTGGGGGGAAAAAATGCAGTTTGATCATCTGGCAGAGATGTAATGGTTTAAAACAACGATTTCCAAATTGTAGCCCATACAATACCCCAAGTGGCTTTCTCTCACTGACGTAACACAGGAAAGTGTTAAGGAATGTGCACAGGAAAAGTAAGAAGATAGTCTGAGGTAAACAGAATTAAATTTGCATTGGAAAACTCTCAGAGAATAAACTTTAACATATAGTCTATATTAATATATAGAAATGATAGCCAAAGTTCAATTATACATATCCATGAAATGAGATTTTCATCTAAAGAATCATCCAAACAGCATTCAATAATAGTATGTATTTATCAAGAACTATAAAAGACCTAGTATTGTACCCTATTTGCAAGCTAACTAGTTAGCCTTCCCTACTTTCATGGGCACTGGCAGAAGACGCAATACTTCTAGTTCCAAGAAAAAGAATGTTATTACAATCAGTAAAAGCAGCCGTCAGAGTATCACTAGTTTTGCTTTGGTGTCCTAGGCCCTAGTACCCACAGAAGGATGCAAAGAGGTGACGTCTTCACATGCGGTAGGTTGCATTAGAAGACAGAAACCCTGTGATTAGGGATCCTGAATGGCTTATTGTAATGGATAATAAGCACTCTGCCCTTTTCTCCAGAGATACACACTATCTCTATCTTCCAAGGCTGTTCACCACGTAAACATGCCTAAAAAGGTAATCCAGGACAAAAGTAGTCAGTACCTCTTCCTGCAAAAAAGGGCAGACCTGCGTAGAAAAATCTCCCAATGATACTTTCTGACTTTATTTGACTATCCATGTTTCCATTTGAGAATTCAGTGCTCAAAGCAAATAATGGTATAGAATGATGAAAAACAGGACATTTTCCCCAGCCTGAACTCCTACTGGATGTCTCCTCGTTTCTGTCTCTATCCTCGGAGTTCAGCAAATCGCAGCAGAAAAATAATTTCTTTGGCTCGTGTTTCACCTTACCTCCACTCCCATCTACTTATTAAACTGGGCTGAAATCCTCCCACAAGTGAGAAAATACATGTAAAACCAGCCTGAAATGCATAAAATCCCAGATAAACATAAAATTGGAGTTCCAAAGTTCTTGCCTTATTTCCAGATACCCTGTAAAATCCGTAGTTCTCCTTATTTCATAACCAGCTTAAACTGCCTTTGTTTCTCTTTAGCTCTGAACCTCAAGTCCTCGTTGAAGACCTATTATGGCCAGATAGCTAAAAAGCAAACAAAATCACTGGGAGCTCCTCCTCAGAGCTTCACCATCAAACATAAAACTGTCGGCATGCTCACAAAGTTTTTGGCAGTGCCGGGGAAGCTGCATATGCGACAGGTAACTATGTATATTCTAGAGGCAGGTGGCAGCCTGCAAACCCTGGAGATGCCATTCCCTAGCTATGGGACCTTGGCTTGGTTCTTAAAGGTGTCTGCGTTTCAGCGTTCCCCCTGGGGATGACAGTGATGACACCTACTTCTTAGGGTTTGGGGGAGTACCAGCTTAATTTATATATATATATAAAGCATTTAAAAACACTGCCTGGCACATAAGCACTTGACAAAGGTTTGCTGACGAATGAACTTCCCTAGCTAACATGAAACCATTTTACTGAATTGCCAATGTTAACAGTATTATTGCTAAAATACTGACGTTAAGAGAAATAGGTAGGTAATGAATAGCACACTTTTTCGGACGTCTAGTTTGTTCTTATAAACTGGAGGATGGGGAGACAAAGAGATGTTGATCAATTAATATTAGAAAATAAAACTATCACAATAGTTGGCTGTATAGGGTATATCTTAATGAGTAAATGAGCCTTTTCTTGCTGTGCTCGAGATTTAACATCAAACTGCTAATTTGGTTTCTTAAAACATTTTGGAATTCTGATCAGTGAGCTATGACCTCCCCCTTTGTACAGAGAAAGTTTGGTTTCATGTAAATACAAGTTGTTATTTTAAATGGAAATGTGAAGGTCTTAAAAGTGATACAGTGAAGAATGTTCATTCCATCCAAACAAATATAGAACAAGAAGAGACAAATAGATGGCAATGACATTTTTAACATGACATTTCAGAACATTTAAAGGGGCCACAAAAACAATAAGTATGTCTTGTGCGCAACTGTCTTTGAAGTTCTAATCTCAGTTCATGCCACTAAATCATCAAGGAAGGTTATTTTTAACTTGTTATGTGAAGGTTTTAGGAAAAAAGTCAAGGAGCTCTGAGTAGGAAACGTCAAACAGAAAGAGGTTTTTATACATTCGCAGTGTACTAAGGTGATATATGTATGGATCAGAGAGAACTAATTTCTCCCCAGATTTTCCAGAACAGCATGAAAAGATTTACAGAACGGGAATGATGTACTTGCCTAAACATCTTCTTTGAGATACTTTGTTAGCAGAGTATTTGTGAGTGACTAAGCCACAGTACAGATTTAGCCAATTAAAATACTATCCCTGGAAACTAGATGTGAATCTGATTATAAGACCTCCGTTGTTTCAGAGAAGAGCTTTAAATACAGGGGAAGAAGGACTCTTCCATCCTTCTAAAAGCCCAATCTGCTGCTCCTTATCGAAAAGGCCTGTTCCTCTCTCTGTTCCCTGCTTTCCTCACTTGTCTCTCATTTTCCTTTGGCATCCTCTCCCAAGTACATATTCGGGGCCCTATGTTCTTACTTTTCCTACTCTAGTCTATATCAAAAATGAAAACTTCCATGGTGTCTTCCTCCATCTAAAAGAAATGGTAATACGTATACCATGCACTGTTTTTTCACGTACTGACTCTTGTCAAATCAGTAGACAGCACTGTGACTGTAAACACTCCCTTTATTTTGGATCAGCGTGAGAACCCTGCACCCATCATCTTTCTTCCAACGTGCACTGTCCAGCCTCCTTTAATCATATCTTGCAATTTTATTTTGAATATGGGTAACATAAATGGTGCTATCTCTGCAGTTGGGGAGGAAACAGAAAGATCCAAATTTCTCTCACACTTTAAGGTGGGTGAGCCATGATCTACTTGTTAAAATTTTTGGATTGCTAATAAAAGTCATAATATACCAAATGGTGGTAATTTGGATGAAACAAGCATATCAATCATTGAAGAATGGGCTCATGGCTCTTTATCTGGGCAGAATCATTAAGTAGAATTTATGATATATAATGTATACTATTAAGCAGATTCCATTAAACTTGCCTGCCAAGCAGAGAGGGACGGTTCTAAAAGCAAGATGTATGCAAGAGCGCCACCTATAGGAAAAGTTCCACATTTATTTTACAAGGCTAAAACCCTAGAAAATTACTAGGTTTTTGAAGCCGAAAACTTAAAGGAAAGAAAAATATTAAGGAAATGAGATGTTTGGTTTAATTAATAAGTCCAAAACATTTCAAATAATAAACTGTCTAAAACGTATTCTAGTAAAAAATAAAAATCATCTAAGACACATTTCTTTATTTTTAAGGAAATAGTGCTCTGACTTTACAGATAATTTAAACCACGAGAGTAGCTTTTTTTCTAATTTAAATCAATAATTCAGCAAACCCATTACACTCTTTGCTATTCTTTAAGCATTCCTAATGCTTTTCATTAACTATACTTTTAGTAACCTGCCTTTTTGAAATCTGAAAGCAATAGCCATTTAAAGTGCAAATAAACTTCTTTCTGATGTTTACTTTTTTAGAAAACACATCGCCCAAATACTTTACGTTAGCATACATAAAGGATAAATTAAGACTGTTAAGGACATGGTGGCTGGTACTACTGCTATGAAATGTCCCTTAGGAGTCGATATCCACAGAAATTTAGTCTTAAATACTTGTTACTTTGACCCAGAAGCTAATTATGAGGGAGTTGAGCCAAAAAGTGAGATGAATATGAAGGAATTTCATTGGTTTTACAGAGATAGTTGCCAGAAACAGCTTACAAATCATGAATCTGTGCAGAGATGAAAAGTTGAGTCTAAATTATTATTCGACTGGGTCCTTAAATCAATGAAGAGCAAAGAATGATTACAGTGGACCTTTAATTTTCAACTATAAAAAGTCAACATGGTGGCTTGTTCAATAGTGTTTTACTGCAGGCTGTTAAGAGAGTCTTTTGCTTTTTCATTTCCAAAAAGAGTATGCTTTTTTTCCTAAATAAGTTAAAATCGGTCATTGCTGCAGATCACATAGGCACCTGGCTCAGCTCTCCGACCAAGAGTGGTTCAGCAGGAAACCAACCTGGAGAGGATAGCACGCTGGGGGGACCCGTCATCATCTCACACTCAGGCCCTTGTCTTTTTCTTTGGCCCATTGTTCATTCGGGGGAGGCCGGATTTTAAGCAGATGCAGTGCTCATCAAGCAAGGCGCCGAACAGAGAAAACTACACAGTGATGCCCTCTGTGTGCGAAGCCTGACCAGCCGGGACAGCAGCAGCTTTCCCACAGTGCCCTGCGACGGTGCTTCATCTCGGCCCTGGGAGGCCCACTTCTCAGGATGAGAGGATAATTCGCTCGCTATAGCCCATTCAATCTTCAGCCTCTTGGCTGACGCTGCCAACCGAACTGCCAATTAATGCCAATTACAATGGTGACTTTTCTGATATGGGCACCAACTCATATAGGCCATCAAACAGCCATCAGATATTAATGACTGTCAGTCATTACCAATATGGGCTAAGTTTGAACTAGTGACCTAGAGGAGACTGCTCTTCATCCTACTTCCAACTCCCTGATCCGTCCAATTCCCCTCCCCCTTTCTTGGCCAATGTTCTTAATTATAGTTTTGTACCTGAATAATGAGGGTGCTACATTTTGACAGTGACAATTGCTGAAATCATGACAGCAGAAGTGCAGCTACTGTCTGCCATTTAGCAAGTCCCTGTCACAGGCTTTAGGCCGGAGAGACCCAGCTCAGACCCTCAAGGGCCACTACTATTTCCTTTGTCATTCAATAGAGCACAGTTTTGTCTTTACTACTCTTTAGAAACAAGGACACCATTTTTATGCAGATAAACGTGTCACGGACTTCCATGCAGAGGCTGCCGTATCTGTTCGTTATCTCATATAGGCTTATGAGACAGAAACTCCCCATACAATGAAATATGCTGTAAATGAACTGAAAAAAAAATACACCTCTGTCTTAAAAAGGGAAAGCAAGTTAAACACGACACACATTCTAAATGATAGAAAAGTATCAAGTTCCTTTTGTAAAACCACAACCTTTCTTCTCTTGAATATCATGTAAACTCAGTTTGGGAATAAACCCGAATTTAAGGTGCGCCTCCTAAGTGCCTGACTGGGGGCATCACCATGTTTTCAGAGACCCTGGGACTCACCCCCAGAATGTACTTCAGCTTGCCGCAAGCAGGAATGTCTGTTTCAAGTTTGGATTGTTCCTACATTTTGGGAAAAAAAAAAAAACTTTAAGAGAAAGTAATTGTTACTAAACCCTTCACTCTACTTTCCAAGGAGCTTGAGTAAAGATCCGGCAATTGCACCACATGCCTCACACATCAAAAGAACAAAAGACATCACCAAACGGTGGAACTCTTTACTCTTTCTCGGAAAGTGGCACCAAAAGACAATTTGTGAAAAAATATTCTGAAATTTCACCTAACTGCTCTACATCCATATGTTTTGGAAAAGCTGTAATTCCTTTAAGAATGTTTAAGCAATGTTTATTCACCTAGTGAGGTAGAGGCAAAATTAAGGTTAAAACTCAAGCCTGAGATTTTTTTCACTCTTTTTTGAGACTATTTATGTTTGCAATTTCAGCAACCACCTCTGGGTGCCACACACACAATGACATACCACTGGCAGCCTGGACGGGAAATACGGTTGGCACCATTTTGCAGATAAGGAAAGAGAAGCTCTGGGAGAAAACACCACAGACACCCCAGCATAAGTGACAGAACCAGGACTGGAACGCAGATGTTGCTGGCTCCAAAGGACATGACTGTCCAATTTTATCATATGACCTTAGTCCTATGGAGATTTATTCAAGAAGAACCCTGACCTACTCCTTGGCCAAATCAACACGCTGTGCAAAAATCGTCAGTCTATGAATCTTTGAGATTTCAAGGCATTCTAGGTTACCATAGCATAAGCCAGGACAGGGAGCATCATCAACTAATTAAAGGTAGAGGAAAACTGTATGGTTGCCAGTCTTGCTCAGTGATACCGATACTATAAGGAAAAGAGACTAGGAGGTGAGAAATGCAGGGTTTTCCTTAACACTTCAAGAGTGAATCCCACAGGGCACTGCCTAATAAGATTTTAAATAAAACACAATGACTTCATTCACTAAATGACCATTCACTAAAGTCTACTGAGAGCTTTGTATTATAAAATCCTCCCAATGTATTATTACCCCACTCAATGGATGAATGAACTGAGGCTCAACAAAGTTCAGCAAGTTGCCCAAAGGTACCAGGCTCAACCTGGGATCTGAGTCCAGGACAGTCAAACTCCAAAGCCAGAAGCTCTTTCTCATGGCCTTGCCCCTTAGGAAGATCTCTGGTCTCCTAGCTCTCTACATTTATTTGTCTTGGGGGAGAAGAGTCCCAGGAGGTTACTTCTAAGTAGACTAGACTAAATAGACTCAGACTGCCTCAGCTTCAAAGGGGTAACAGGTGGAAGGGTATGTGGAAAGGATAAAAACTACCCTAGGATGATGCTCTATCTCGGCAGTGTATTTTAAATGACAAAGCTTTTCCAACTTCAAGAGAAGATCAGAAAAACAGTAAAACTAGTGTACCCAGCAGACTACGGAAGTATAGAAAAAAATAAAAGCAATCTATGTCTTCACCCTGCCTTTCAAAATAGTAACTACATTAACTCACCTGTGATACAAAAGAAACTCCCTTGAAAACACAAAAGTCACTGGTTTTTGAAAAACCAGTGGAGCTGTCCCTCCCACCATGCTGGACAGGCTCAGACACAGTATTTCCTTCACATGAAACATATTAAGACCTAAGGATCCCTTCAAGTAGTATATAAATATATATGTGAATGGTGTGGGGGGTCACAGGGAAAACAGTGTAGCACAGAGAAGGCAGTGAATCTGTGTCATCTTACTACACTGATGGACAGTGACTGCATTGGGGTATGAGTGGGGAATTGATAATAAGGGTAAATGTAGTAACCACATTGTTTTTTCATGTGAAACCTTCATAAGAGTGTATATCAATAATACCTTAATAAAAAATTGGCAAAAAAAAATATATATATATATATGTGTGTGTGAAATATTAGAAATCTCCTGGAGATCAATTTTTCCTTGAGTAAAATTCTAACCCCTAATGTCACAGATCTTCAAAGGACACAGAACCACAGCAATAGGAGGCCATACTGGGCCAAACACAAGGAAATTAGCCTGAATGATAAGCAATATTAAGGTCACAGCAAGAAAACATCTAGGGTCCAGGGAGAATAAATATTACAGGGGTTGAAATGCAAAGTCATGAAAGATTAAAGGAAATAATAAAATGTTTGTGGCTTCAGAAAAATCTGCCTTTGAGGAAATGTGTCACACCCTGAGGAATTCACTAATAGAAAATCCACTACTGAAAAGTAGGCATTATTTGTTGGTACAGCCAAAACCAAATAGCTTCTGGTTCCGTGAAAGACTTACAAGGGATGCAATGCCAAGAACTCTGACAAGCGCTCTGCAGAAACAACTGAGAGTATCTTTAAAAAGGACACAAATTTCAACATTCCACTCTTGCAGATAGACAGAAAATATGTATATAAGAAACAAGGCAAAACATAGGGATAGGTATTTTTTTTTAAGGCATAATGAAAAGATGAGAACATCCAGATGAAATAAAACACTGAACAAAGTTGTTTAAATTTAAGATGAAGATTAAAAGGTAAAGTTTGAGCTCTGTGTCTGAGTCGTCTTTATGCTCCCACTCACAGGAACTACCATTCCTCATCTTTTCAGGTCCTGAAGCTCTTCCCATATTTCCAACCCTCAGCTGACAGCATTTTTCTCCTTTACCTACATTTTTCTTTCTAGATTTAACTACTTTCCTTTCTCTGACTACATCTGGAATGCCACTATTTCAACTTTTAAACAGTTTGTATGCAAGATGTTGTTTTATGTAAAGAAGAGAAAAGATTGACAAATCTAAACCAAACAGGGAAGAATTACAAATATTTTGCTCCACAATTGCAGTGTTCTCCATATGCCTCCGATAAAATATTTCCAGTCAAGCTCCACTTCTGCAGAACGCGTCCCAACAAAATAGGTCTCCATTAGTATGTAATGTGTGTAAATGTAATTAGCTTTTTTAAGAGAAACAGTTGAGATGGGAAGTTTATGGAAAGATAAACTTCCTCTCTCTTTTTTTCTTTTTCTTTTATTTTATTTTATTCTTCAAGTGAAATCTGAAACAGCACCGGCTATTGACAGACTGATGGCTGGGTCAGTTGCCAGAAGCTGGTTAGGGAAGTCAGTATGAAGGTCACTAATTTCATTCTGCTTTATTTCAACAGGACCTTGAAACAAAGAATGTAGACTTAAATAGACAGTGAGGTGGGGTAGGTGATTACCTAGTGCTTTACTATCAGTTCTGTGTGATCATTTAAAAGAGAGAGAATTTGCCAGAATATATATTCTAAATTTATCATAAAAGTAAAATGACTGAAAAACAGGGTAAAGAGACAATATTTGTAGCAGGGACTGGCTTTAATTTTTCTAACATTCCTTCCTTGCATTTTCCTTTCTGTATCCCCAGATCATCATAGCTGGAGGCAAATCAGCTCATGCTTTTTCTTCTTAAGTGGATGTCTGTGGAGAATATACTTTGGGAAGCTTCTAGACTTTCTCCATTTATTTGAACAGTCTGTAGGCAGAACTCATTTACAGTCGTTTGTTTTGTCTACTTCCTTCTTCTCATTAATTAACAGTAGATTCACACTAACTCAATCCACTTCCCTATGGTGGCCACTCATATATTATTCTGTTAACAAATTTAACTTGTTTACAGAAGGAAAGAATATCATACTTGATGGAAGTAACAGTTAATAATATGTTTTGGTTTTGTCTTTTATTAGAGGAAATCACTCCAAGGAAACTCATGCATGGCCTGAGCTGTGTGGTATGCATGAAATTACTATGCACAGGAGAATTATTGTTCGAAGAGGTTCCCTTAAAATCTAAATACAGAACCCTAGACAGTAAAGTTCTCCATAAAAATTTTTTTAAATTTATTTTAAAATATACATTATGCTGCATGTGCGCATACACACACGCAAATATATACATGCACAGAGGGACTGAGGGAATAAAAAAAGCATTACCGGGTGCTGTGGACTGGATGTCTGTGTCCCCTCGAAATCGGTATGTGGAAGCCTTACCCCCCATAGTGATGGGATTTGGAGATGGGTCTTTGGGAGGTCATGACACTGGAGTCCTCACACTGAGATTAGTGTCCTTATAATAAGATACGGAGAGAGCTCACTCTCTCTCTCTCTGCCCTGTGAGGACACACTGGGAAAGGAAATGCACACCCTTCACCGGAAGTCTCCTGCTGCCACCTTCATCTCGGATCTCCAGCCTGGGAGAAAAAAAGTGTTTGTTGTTAAAGCCGCTCAGCCTATGGTATTCTTGTTGCAGCAGCTCAAACTAAGACATCAGGTCTGACACACAAGTGCTAATTCCCACGGATCTAGAGTATTCTCCCCTATCAGTGCTTTCTCAGCACCAGCAGGAACTCCCCCCTCACAGCTGCCAGACCTGTGGAGCTTCTGATGTT
This sequence comes from Smutsia gigantea, assembly GCA_032199065.1. Lineage (NCBI taxonomy): Eukaryota > Metazoa > Chordata > Mammalia > Pholidota > Manidae > Smutsia > Smutsia gigantea. Next base: position 28,865 of record JAVSCE010014087.1, on the reverse strand, counting down.
GACGGGGCTGAAGGCTATGGATCACAGTTTGCGCTTCCCCTCCCGAGGCTCATGGTGGACCCTGCCCCAGGCTCTGCCAAGACTGCGGCTCCACTCAGGGGTGCCCTGCAGCCATTCCTCTGAAGCGGCACTACCTACCTGCTGGCTACCCAGCAGACCTGAAGGGTTCCTCACCTAACCCTTCCACAGCATAGTGGGATGGATACAGCTCTACAGTGTTTGCTTTTTATGCTGACCCAATTAAATCATACATCTTCTGGAACTTTCTCAGCTCCCTCTTTGTCCTGTCTTAACCTGATTCAGTTCAACAAGTCAGAATCCTTACTAACGCAGCCTCCTTAATGCCTAGCCAAAAGGTTCACTAACTCAAGGCAGTGGTAGAGAGAACAGCTCAGGAGGACCAGCATGTTTGAATTCCACCATATTACTGCTGGTTCTTAAATTCTTCAGGTGTGACATTTACCAGCCTACTTTAAATAGGACAAGCCCTTCCCCATCCTATCTGTGGCATGCCTCATCCCTTAGGCTTTCTCCACCATACCCCTAAACTTTCCTTGCTCCTAACACACATTTTTGTATGATCCCAGCATGCCCAGACACCAGCTCCCCTGATCATCTACCACAAGAAGGCAGACACACACTGGACTTCACAGACATCAAAGCTCTGGGGTATACAAAATAATTGCTCTTTTTGTTTCCTTCCAGTACTAAGTTTTCAGATTGCATGTCTTTACATAGAAATTTTAATGAATTAATTATCTAAAATGTCCTTACTTACTTACAAAATGTCCCTGGTGGGGGGAAATTTTCATGAACATGTTTGAAGAATCCCACTTTGCAACAGTTTATAACCTACTTGAAAACTTACACACACACACACACACACGGAGCAGTAACAATGCCAGTGACCGGAATCTATAATCAGTGTTGATAATCTCTTAAATTTTTAATTGTTGCATATTAACTTAACAAAAGAATATTACAGGGGAACTGCATCTTCATGAACTTCGCATATGAGGCATTAGCTTCCATAGCTTGCTTTTCAGAATTTCTGATTAAATGTTTTAATTTCAATGGAAAATAATATTTCATGTAATAGCTAGCCTAAAATGTCCCTGAAGCTTCAGTTGCAAACAATCATAATAAAGAATGTTCTTGTTTAATCTACAAAATAAGTACATTTGATTTTAATTACTTGGATAATGACTAAGCAAGTACATGAGGCACATCCCTTCGAAGAGATAATGAAAGACACAGAGGAGCAAACAATATTCCTGCGAACAGACCATCACATTCTGACTCTGAGGATGACTCCACTAATGAAAATCTGTCTTTGCAAATGACTCATCTTCTGAAGACTGTTCTGAAGATGCTGGAAATCAGAATGATGCATGTGAAAATGGAATTAATCAATATGAAGATGGGGAACAGCAGTCTATCACAGAAGAGCTGTTTGATAATAATGAAATTGAGGAAACAGTCAGTGGTAGAGAAACAAATGAAAGCACAGGAAATGTCAATGATAATAATGAATAAGTAACTAATTCTTAAAATTCAAGAGCAAGAGGTAGCAAACAAATTATCATCCAGAAAAATGACAAAGATGTGAAATTGAAATTACAATTACTTTGAAGTTCACTCCAAATTTCTAAAGATATGAAAACATTAATATGATGTAATTTTAAGAGAAAGGCGGGGGTCTGACATCTTCAGAACTTCACAACAATAGTCAAGTTGCAAATTTGAATGGCCCCATTTGGTTGGAGCAATCAAGCATAAGAGCACAGCAGTGGAATATGACTAGAAAGTTCTACTGGACTTTCAGGTGGCATTTGGAAATGTCAGTATGGATCTTCTTTAATTGGCCTTGCTTTTTTTTTAATCACACTGTTCCAAGTCCTTGGTCCTATCGCAGGCCATTTTGTCTGTCACAATAATATGAAAGCTCTCATTCTCTCTGTCCTCAACTGTTCTCACATTCAGTCTTTAAATTGCAGAGATTTTTTTCTCAATTTCATGCTCTTTATCAACTCCATTTCCCTTATAAATACTAATATTTGTAGTACCAATGGTGAATTCACACAGTCATGGAATGCACCTGGAGGGATTGTGGTTTCTCTGTGCAACTAAAGGGCAAAATGCCTTCTGTTCTGTTTTGAAGGCTGCCTATAAGAGTCTTTGCTACTATGCCACTAAACCGTTCTTTATATGCTAACTATTCCCTTTTTCATTACCATACTCCCTACTCTAAAAGAAGCATTTGAAACCAAGGCTCAGTTAGTTATTACCAGTAATAGCTGAATAGTAAGCTGTTATAATACACTATTATTTAACTCGGTCAAGTCCTCTAAATGTTAGGTACACTTGCAAACAGTTCATATTTGTTCATCCTTTTTTGATTTCACATAAATCTCAGGTTTTCTTTTTTTATTTTGTTCTAGATTTGTTTTTGAGTTTGCTTTGCTCTGTTCTGTTCTGTTTTATAAATGCAATGCATTGCATTTACATGTCATTTTTTTTTCTTATAACTTCCCAGCAATGTTTTCCTCAGGCTGGACCTTAACCTAAATCCTCGCATCAAGTGTTAAAAAGTTAAGGGTATTATTTTGAATACCAATCCTGAAACCTACATAAGACTGTATGAATGGCTCAGGAAAATGTTTGCTCTGATCTATATAATTCAACAAATCAGCAGAACAAAAAGGATACTGGACTAAAAAATATATTATTGCTTCATCTAAATCAGGATGCTTTTCTGGCATGTAGTGGACACTTGATACACAAAGTGAATAAACAAATAAGTTAATCAATAAATGAATGAATCAGTATGTCATTTGTCCATGTTTATTATGTCATAGAAATGATTTTTAAAAATGAGAGAATTTGAGAGATAAAATGGTAAACACCATCAAATGCTGTGAAGAGGTTAGAAATGATGAAAACTAAAAAAAAGCCATTGGGTTTGGAAGTCATTAGTGATTATTAGTGACCTTTGTGAAGGTAGCAATGGCTTACACTTCTGATTTTGCCCCCCTAAATTTCAGGGAGAAATAGACTGATGGGTCTGTTGACCTGCAAAGTATCAGAGAAATGTCAAGTCTAGCCCTACATGTTATAAAGGAGAAAATAGTTACAGAACAAAGCACAGACATGGAAAGTTATCAGTTTGGGGATCAGAGTAGATCCCAGAGAAGGACGAAGTGGATGAGATTATGTCATAGACAAACAGTCCTTGGTAACACAGAATCTTGTGCATTATTTCCAGTATTTCCGGTAAAACATGGCAGATTTGACACATATGTCCATTTCAATTCCTTCTCAAGCCACTGCAAAAGTAAAAGAATTTTTCCAAGGTATAAAAATACAAGATAGAAGAGAACAGAAATGGAGAAAAACTGGATAAAGGATGCTACAAATTTGGGGATAATTGAAATGCAATTGTGACAATGAGATTTTATTTTACACTTATCACTTTGGCAAAAATTAATAGTGATAACATCCAGTATGATAAGGATATGAAGAAATGAGAATTCTCATATTCTACTGCTACAGGTGAAATCAGTTCAACTGTGGAAAGCAATATCTACTAAAGTGGAGAGTGATCATACAAAAAAAAAAACCAGAAATGGTATATATGTCTGCAAGAAATACTCACAGGTGTGCCCAAGGAGACATATGTGAAGATGTCCAGAGTACATAATGTAAAATAACAAAACTAAAAGTATACTTGTCAGAAACTGACAAGCTGAAGGGACTCTAAAAGAATGTTAATATATTACAAAGTAGTATTAAGAAATAACTTGTGGGTGGAGCAATAAGTGAAAGTATGCTTCTTAAAATTACAAAAGTAACAATAAAAGAACCAAAATATAACCAAAAGTAAAAATGCAACCACTTTGAGAGAAATATAAGAGGAATTGGAAAGTGGAGGAGCTAGCCATCCATATGTCATGGAGAAATTGAGTTGATTCTGTTTTTTGTTTATGCAATAAGAAATGACAATTTATGCATATTATTTTTAGACACAGAAGTTACCACTAGAAGAAATCATTGAAAATGTTTAAATAAACCACCTTTTGAGAAAAGGAATTAAAATCACAAGGAAGGAAAGTATAGAGAACTATTGTACTATGTGCAAATACTACTTTAATTTAGTTTTCTAAAATACATCAGATTGGAGGGAAGATTAAAGATGGCAGCATGAGAGGTGAGACAGAGGCTTCTTCCTAAAACCGCATATAATACAAAAATATAATTAATACAACTACTCCTGAATGAGCAACAGGAAAGAGGACTGCGCCAAATTGCATACACCTGGAGAAAAGAGTAGACCTCACAGAACAGGGTAACATACCAAAGCTGTGGCCGGCGGGGCCCAAGCCCTACCCCCACTGCAGCTTACTCTTGTAATTAGGGGGTTGGAAAGCCAAGACAGGCAGAATTCCTGGAGAGACTGAGATTCCAGCCGCTTGTGGAAAGCAGGGATCCATATCTGGCTGCTCTGGGACAAAAGGCGGGTAGTCTGAGAGACTTCCTAACAAGGAAGCCCTTAGCAAGAGGGCTGCTAAATGGGCAAGGATTGCACAGAGCTTACTGCTCAGGAGAAAGGACAGGTAGACAAAATTGTCCAGGTGCACTCTACCCAGCAGGTTGGGAACTCTCATGATCTTCAGGTGCTCCAGCTCCCTGGCTGCCTATACAGCTTCAAGAACCATCTCCATGATAGGCAGCCTATTTTGCCTTTCTCCCTCCCAGCTCCATGTGGTTCGTAAGCCAGCAAACCCTACCCTGCCATTAGCCCAGCCAGAGGGAAGATCTGTCTACAGCAGCTACAAAGGCAAAGCATAGAGGCTTATACCTGTGTGCTCGGCCCAGGGGTTCAGGCAGTGGAGACAGGCGTAGCAGTTGGGAAGCAGGAAACTGCTCTTTCCTCCCCCCTGGCACCAATACCACTCCCCTGCGACTCCTAACATTGCTTCAGGGGCTGAGCAGCTCCAGGGAGTAGAGCTCCTAGGCACAAGAGGGCACCATACACAAATATGAAACGCCAAAGGAACCTGGTTCAGAGTAAAATTATTAATACAACTCCTGAGAAAGATTTAAATGATATCAACCTCATGAGTCTCCCTGAAAGGGAGTTCAAAATAAAAATCATTAACATGCTCATGGAGGTATGGAAAGACATTCAAGAACTCAGGAATGAATTCCAGTCTGAGATCCAATCATTGAAGAGCACAATGGATGATATTAAAAGCAGATAGGATATGGTGGAGGAGACGATAAATGAAATACAAACTAGAGAAGAGTAATACAAAGAATCTGAGGCACAGAGAGAAAAAAGGATCTCTAAGAATGAAAGAATATGAGAGAACTGTGTGACCAATCCAAACAAACAATATTTGCATTATAGGGGTACCAGAAGAAGAAGAGAGAGAAAAAGGGATAGAAAGTGTCTTTGAGGAGGTGATTGCTGAAAACTTCCCCAATCAGGGGAAGGAAATAGTCTCTCAGGCCATGGAGGTGCACAGATCTCCCAACGCAAGGGACCCAAAGAAGACAACACCAAGACATATAGTAATTAAAATGGCAAAGATCAAAGATAAGGACAGACTATTAAAAGCAGCCAGAGAGAGAAATAAGATTACATACAAAGGAAAGCCCATCAGGCTTTCATCAGCTTCTCAACAGAAATCTTACAGGCCAGAAGGGAGTGGCATGATGTATTTAATGCAATGAAGCTGAAGGGCCTTGAACCAAGATTACTTTATCCAGCAACATTATCATTTAAATTTGAAGGAGGGATTAAACAATTTCCAGATAAGCAAAAGCTGAGAGAATTTACCTCCTACAAACCATCTCTACAGTGTATTTTGGAGGGACTGCTATAGATGGAAGTGTTCCTATGGTTTAATAGCCATCACCAGAGGTAATAAAACCACAGTAAAGAAAGTAGGACAGCTAATTACTAAGCAAATGCAAATTTAATTAACTATCCCCAAAGTCAATCAAGGGATAGACAAAAAGTACAGAATATGATACCTCATATATAAAGAATGGAGGAGAAAGAAAAGGGAGAAAGAGAAAAAAAAAAGAACCTTTAGATTGTGTTTGTAATAGCATATTAAATGAGTTAGGTTAGACTGTTAGATAGTAAGAAAGTTAACCTTGAACCTTTGGTAACCACAAACCTAAAGCCTCCAATGGCAGTAAGTACATACCTATCCATAATCACCCTAAATGTAAATGGACTGAATGCACCAATCAAAACACACAGAGTAACTGAATGGATAAAAAAAACAAGAACCATCTACATGCTGCCTACAAGAGACTCACTTTAAATGCAAAGAAATACAAAGACTGAAAGTGAAGGGTGGGAAAAAGATATTTCATGCAACTAATAGGGAGAAAAAAGCAGCAGTTGCAGTACTTCTATCAGACAAAATAGACTTCAAAACAAAGAAAGTCACAAGAGACAAAGAAGGACATTACATAATGATAAAGGGGTCAATCAAATAAGATATAACCATTATAAATATCGATGCACCCAACACAGTAGCACCTATGTATGTCAAACAGATACTAACAGAATTAACAGGGGAAATAGAATGCAATGCGTTCATTCTAGGAGACTTCAACACACCACCCACTCTGAACGACAGATCAACCAGACAGAAAATAAGTAAGGAGACAGAGGCACTGCACAACACACTAGAACAGATGGACCTAACAGACATCTACAGAACTCTGCACCCAAAAGCAAAAGAGTACACATTCTTCTAAAGTGCACACATGGAACATTTCCAAGAATAGACCATATACTAGGCCACAAAAAGAGCCTCAGTAAATTCAAAAAGATTGAAATTGTACCAACCAATTTCTCAGACCACAAAGGTATGAAACTAGAAATAAATTAGGCAAAGAAAATGAAATCTCCCACAAACACATGGAGGCTTCACAACATGCTCCTAAATAACCAATGGATCAATGACCAAATAAAAACAGAGATCAAGCAATATATGAAGACAAATGACAACAATAATTCAACACCGCAAAATCTGTGGGACGCAGCAAAGACCGCGCTAAGAGGAAAGTATATTGCAATTCAGGCCTACCTCAGGAAAGAAGAACAATCCCATATGAGCAGTCTAAACTCACAGTTAACAAAACTAGAAAAAGAAGAACAAATGAAACCCAAAGTCAGTAGAAGGTGGGATATAATAAAGATTAAGGCAGAAATAAATAAAATTGAGAAGAACAAAACAATAGAAACAATCAATGAAGGCAATAGCTGGTTCTTTGAGAAAGTAAACAAAATAGATAATCCCCTAGCCAGAGTTATTAAGAAAAAAAGAGAGTCTACTCACATAAACAGAATCAGAAATGAGGAAGGAAAAATCACTACAGACATCACAGAAATACAAAGAACTATTAGAGAATACTATGAAAAATTATATGGTAACAAACTGGATAACCTAGAAGAACAACCTTCCAGGGCTGACCCAGAAAGAAACAGAAACTCTGAACAGACCAATTACCAGCAACGAAATTGAACTGGTAATCAAAAACCTACCTAAGAATAAACACCTCAACCAGATGGCTTAACTGCTGAATTTTATCAAACATTTAGTGAAGACCTAATATCCATCCTCCTTAAAGTTTTCCAAAGAGTAGAAGAAGAGGGAATACTTCCAAACTCATTCTATGAGGCCAGCACCACTCTAATACCAAAATCAGGCAAAGACACCACAAGAAAAGAAAATTACAGACCAATATCCCTGATGAACATAGATGCAAAAATACCCAACAAAATATTAGCAAACTGAATTAAAAAATACATCAAAAAGATCATCCATCATGATCAAGTAGGATTTATTCCAGGGATTCAGGGATGGTACAACATTTGAAAATCCATCAACATCATCCACCACATCAACAAAAAGAATGACGAAAACTACATCATCGTCTCCATAGATGCTGAAAAAGCATTTGACAAAATTCAACATCCATTCATGATAAAAACTCTCAACAAAATGGGTATAGAGGGCAAGTACTTCAACATAATAAAGGCCATATGACAAATCCACAGCCAACATTATACTTAACAGCGAGAAGCTGAAAGCTTTTTCTTTAAGATCTGGAACAAATCAAGGATGCCCACTCTCCCCACATCTATTCAACATAGTACTGGAGGTCCTAGCCACAGCAATCAGACAACACAAAGAAATAAAAAGCATCCAGATTGGCAAGGAATAAGTTAAACTGTCCCTGTTTGCAGATGACATGATATTGTACATAAAAAAAACTAACGAATCCACTCCAAAACTACTAGATATAATATTTGAATTCAGCAAAGTTGCAGGATACAAAATTAATACGCAGAAATCTGTGGTATTCCTATACACTAACAATGAACTAGCAGAGGGAGAAATCAGGAAAACAATTCCATTCACAGTTGCATCAAAAAGAATAAAATACCTAGGAATAAACCTAACCAAGGAAGTGAAAGACCTATACTCTGAAAACTACAAGACACTCATGATAGAAATCAAAGAAGATACCAATAAATGTAAACACATACTGTGCTCATGGATAGGAAGAATTAATATTGTCAAAGTGGTCATCCTGCCTAAAGCAATCTACAGATTCAATGCAATTCCTATCAAAATACCACCAGCATTCTTCAACAAACTAGAGAAAATCATTCTAAAATTCATATGGAACCACAAAAGACCCCGAATAGCCAAAGCAATCCTGAGAAGGAAGAATAAAGCTGGGTGTATTATGCTCCCCAACTTCAAGCTCTACTACAAAGCCACAGTAAACAAGACAACTTGGTACTGGCACAGGAACAGACACATAGAACAATGGAACAGACTAGAGAGCCCTGATATGTAAACCCAACCATATATGGTCAATTAACATATGATAAAGGAGCCATGGACATACAGTGGGGAAATGATAGCCTCTTCAACAGCTGGTGTTGGCAAAACTGGACAGCTACATGCAAGAGAATGAAACTGGATTATTTTTTAACTCCATACACAAAAGTAAACTCAAAATGGATCAAGGACCTGAATGTAAGTCATGAAACCATAAAACTCTTAGAAGACAACATAGGCAAAAATCTCCTGAATATAAGCATGAGCAACTTCTTCCTGAACGCATCTCCTCGAGCAAGGGAAACAAAAGCAAAAATGAACTCATGGGACTACATCAAACCAAAAAGTTTCTGTACAGCAAAGGACACCATCAACAGAACAAAACGGCATCCTACAGTATGGGAGAATATATTTGTAAATGACATATCCAACAAGGGGTTAACATCAAAAATATATAAAGAACTTACATGCCTCAACACCCAAAGAACAAATAACCTGATTAAAAAATGGGCAGAGGGTATGAAGAGACAGATCTTCAAAGAAGAAATTCAGATGGCCAACAGGCACATGAAAAGATGCTCCGCATCACTAATCATCAGGGAAATGCAAATTAAAACCACAATGAGATATCACCTCACACTAGTAAAAATGGCCAGCATCCAAAAGACTAAGAACAACAAATGCTGGCGAGGATGTGGAGAAAGGGGAACCCTCCTGCACTGCTGGTGGGAATGTAAGCTAGTTCAATCATTGTGGACAGCAATATGGAGGTTCCTCAAAAAACTAAAAATAGAAATACCATTTGACCCAGGAATCTGACTCCTTGGAATTTACCCAAAGAATACAACTTATCAGATTCAAAAAGACATATGCACCCCTATCTTTATCACAGAACTTTTTACAATAGCCAAGATATGGAAGCAAACTAGGTGTCCATTAGTAGATGAATGGATAAAGAAGAGATGGTACATATACACAATAGAATACTATTCAGCCATAAGAAAGAAATTCTACCATTTGCAACAACATGGGTGGAGCTGGAGGATATTATGCTCAGTGAGTTAAGCCAGGCGGAGAAAGACAAATGCCAAATGATTTCCCCTATTTGTGGAGTATAACGACGAAGCAAAACTGAAGGAACAAAACAGCAGCAGACTCGGAAACTCCAAGAAGGAACTAGTGGTTACCAAAGGGGAGGGGTGTGGGAGGGCTGTTGCGGAGGGAGGGAGAAGGGGATTGAGGGGTATTATGTTTAGTACACATGGTGTGGGGGGTCATGGGGAAGACAGTGTAGCACAGAGAAGGCAAATAGTCAATCTGTGGCATCTGACTACACTGATGGACAGTGACTGCATTGGGGTATGAGTGGGGACTCGATAATATGGGTAAATGTAGTAACCACATTGTTTTTCATGTGAAACCTTCATAAGAGTGTATATCAATAATACCTTAATAAAAAATTAAAAGAAAAAATAAAATAAAATACATCAGATTGGTCATTTAAAATACGAACAAAAACATTGCAATTGTGTTTGCCATTTAGATCATTTGTGAGATCTCCCAGTTCATTTCTGTGAGGTCGTAAGAACATAAACCAGGTAACAATGTGTCAAAGACTAAAGGAGAAGTGAGGAAGGAGGCACAGTAAGTGTGGGCAACTCTTTCAAGACTTTGGTGGCAGGGGAGTCAGTAGAGAGATAAAGAAAGATGTCTAGAGGATCAAGGATCCAGTAAGGCCTTTTGCAGAATGGGCCAGCATGAGTGTGTATGTAAGCTGATGGGAAGAGATAAACAGAGATAGACATATCAAAGATACAGAGGAGTGGTGAAACAATTGATTCAATGTTTCCTCAGCACCAATCTACTGGGTAGTTATGATGCTAGGATCATACTGGGTAGTTAAGATGATTCCACCCTCCCTACCTTTGAGGAACCCATGAGCTGAGAGTGGAAACAGATAAGACAATTCTGAACAAGTGCTACAAGAGCATGGCTGTGAGGGGTGGGAGGGATGGGGGGGCTGTTAAGAATGTCTAGAAAAGTTCTTAAATCTTCACAAAGGAAGTTGGACCAGTGTAGAAAAAGTGAATGAAAATTTGAAGCAAAGGAAATAGCAAACTATACACTTACAAATGGTTAAAATAGTCAATTTCATGTTATGTATTTCTCAACACTATAAAAAAGAAAGAAAACAGCAAGTAAGGGGCCTGGTAGTATGAATGAGTATAGTATCGGGGAATGTATTTACTAGAAAATAATCCATGTGAATAAATACTCGAAAATGGGCTGAAAGATAAATTGGGGTCAGATAATAAGAGATCTTATATGCTGTTCTAAAAGTTCAAAACTAATCTTGCATTTGTTTATTTTTCAAACATTTTGAGAAGGGGTACTTTCACTTTCCATTTTTTTTCAGCTTTGTATCATTTTAATACCTACACTGATCATGAAGCATTTATGTAATAAAATAGTAAAAAAATTCAGTTAAAAGTATTTATTGAAGGCCTAACACTTGCCAGGCATTGGGGAAAAAAATATATAAACAAAATGACATTTGTACCTTCCAGAAACAAACAACAGGAAGGAGAGATAGGCAGGATCAAGTGATTTGCTTTGGCCAATGAAATGTAAGTGGAAGTGACATGTGACATGTGTCTATGTGGAGTTAATTGCTGGTGCTTCGCTCACCAGCTTATTTTTTCACTGCCATAAAAACCATGGGAGAATATTTAAATAGGGAAAAACCATAACATCAAAGCATTCTTCAATGTTAAGTCAATTGCAGGACAACATAGTTTGTATATGTAGAAAGAAGCTACAGTGGCTTAACTCATGGAGATTTAGGGTTTGTTATTGCAGCATTCCATAACTTATCCTGACTGATACAATAGGACAGCATCCAAGTTTCAGAAAGAATTGCCCAGTAATAACAGCAAGCCTGTTCAATGCTTCATTGGTGTTCACCGCTTCATAGGTACCCTGGATTTTTGGTAAACAAAAATTGGAGACCAGTGTTTTTTCAACACATAAGCCCTCACTTAATTTATATAGAAGGTTACTTTTTTTTTCAGGCATCATCCAAACTTATTCATATTGCCAGAATGGACACTGTTATAAGATCCAGGGAACAGTAGCCTTAACACCACCACAATCATTAATCTTCCTTCTAACCATATTCCTCACAACTCCCTATCACAGACCCTGTGCTCCAAAAAACTAAACAGGTAGAATTTCCCTCATGCAAGTTTCTGCCTCAGTTTCCTAAGGGGTGCTGTCCTTTGCCTGGAATGTCTTTTATCTAGCATCAAATATCCAGAGCCAGTAGACTGTTTTTCATAGAGTATTTCGTTTCTCCCTACGTACATACACACATATGTAGTCACACACCCATAACACACACAAGGTAATCCTTCCCCTCGTGAAAGGCAGGGAAAGGCACTGAATTTTACTGAATGCCTTACTAGATGCCTGGCACTGTGTCTGCGTGGTACTTTGTTCATCTGTGAATTCCCAGAGCACTTTATCTGCTTCTCTCTTTACATTTAAACCTCTATACCTTATTATATAATATATATCTATGTATCTTTATTGACTTTAGGAACAAAATCACTATCATTTACAAAGTTCAGCCTGGAGTCTGACATAGAGTAGACTCTTAATAAAAATTTATATTTTTAATGAACCAACACCTTCAATACCTTTTGAATGCCCTCAGTATATATTTATATTTAAAATAGTTGTGAAGGGGAAAAATAGGTTTAGAAATTGACATTATCTTTTGCTCTACCATTATGCCTGCTTCCCTGGTTTAAACACCCTCCAGGATCGACTTAAAACCTCATCATGTCCAAAAGAAAGAGGCAGAGGGAGCAGGATCTGATGAAGGGACCTTCCTTATAAAAGCATTTGTGGTTTTATCTGTTACACATATCCCGTGGACATGATTACTTAACTATCATAAAATGAGACTCACTGTAACCCCTGACCAATTAGGAGACGTGGATACAATTGTGGGAGAAAGCCCAGAGAAACAGTAAAACAGTGTTAGGCTTCCCAGGACACTAATTAATCATTTTGGCTAGAAAGCCCTTCTCCCCATGGAGCTTAATGGCTTCCAAGGAAAGTTTGGATGAAACATTTCACCAGATGGATTCAGTACCTACATTAAGACTCTGCCACCCACACCCGTATGTATTCATTTACTTCTACATAAAATATTTGATAGTGTGTTGAGGTAATAGAGTCTGTGCTAACAATGAGCTAAAGAAAATGCTGTATGACCATAACCTCCAATTTTTCATAGCTGAATGTAAATGAAAATGGAGGTTCATAATTAATATTATCAAAAACTTAACATTTCCCTTCTGTTCTTTGGGAGAAATGAATCAGGGTGACAGGGTGGCAGGGGCACACTAACCCTGCAGAAAATTGGAGCCTATTTTGCACTGAATTACTCACATTTAGGAAAACAAAATGTCTGATTGACCTCAAAAGCACATGGCAAAAAACGGTACATGTTCCCTATACCCCCGTGTATAAATTGTAGACTAAACAACAAATGTTGCCATTTTTTAAGTACCTGTAAGACAGATGTCATTATCCCATGCACAGATGAGGAAAAGGAGGTAAAAAGGGTAAGGTACCCATAGTTATTTGACTTGTAATGGGCAGGGCCATTACTCAAATGCAAGTCTTCCATATCTAAAGCCTGGGCTCCTTCCAGATGTATACCTCGTTAGAGAGCATAGCACTTTACCAGAGTTTACTAAAAAGTTATATATATTTATAACAGGTGGGACTTGTAAAGAAGACTCACATAGGTAAAAAGGATTTCAAGAACTCAACCTTTTGCTAAGAACAGACTATGGTAAAAGAACTCAGGCACAAAGTATTAGTTTTGTTTTTACCTAAAAATTAATAATGATCAGCTTTATTTGTAAGGCTTTATAGCAAAGGGTAAAATAAATGTTGATAAATTAAGACTATTAACACAGACTGGGAAGAGTCTAAATAGCAATTTAGTGACATTGCCATTTTACACTTTAATGAAATGAAAATTTGAATTGATTGTATAAGAGAATCTCCTGTTTATTCTAATCTTAATATTATGGCTGATAATTTCACCAGCAGTCCTGATGAAAATATACCTGATATAACAGCACCACAGGAAACTAATGATCATAATGAATCTACTTGTCACTGAAATACAAAGATAGAGACTCATAAATCTTTTTAAAATTACTAAAAGCAAACAAGTGATCAGGGCAAACAAATGATTATTTTATCATTGTTTATATGTTCTCTATTTTTATTGTCTCACTTTCTAGGGGAAATGGTCAAAATGCCTTTTAAAAATTTGCATTTTATTGTAACCTTTATTATCTTTACTCCACAGAAGCTCTTGAAAACTGGATTTCAGCAATCTTTGTTTAATCATCATTGTAAGATGGCTCTGTAATCTTCCCTTTCCTTCTTCATCAAAAAATAATCAATAGTCAATTGATAAATAATATTAGCATTCACCCTTTAGTACATTTTGCCTATTTTTAGGGTTTTACTACTTGATTGTGAATAATTATTCAAACTCAAAGTATACATTAATTGTCATGTTTTTAAAACTCTTTCATTTCGAAACCATGTCTAAAAATCACAACATACATTTTATTACTTATTTTATTGCCATAAAATGGTATTCCATGTGAAAAAAGTTCAATAAATTACTCAGAAATTTTCATTGTCCCCACCACCTCTGAAGAAAACAAAACTAAATAATATAAAACAAAAACTTTACTCAGAGACCATTGCAATGGGTTAGATAATTGTAATCTTCATTGTAAACTTTCCACTTTTAGTAATGCATAAACTAAATATGAACAACTGGTCATGAGCAGAAACTAAATCCATGCATGTTGAGTTCGGATGAATAGGAAGAGGAGGTCCTCAATCTACTTTTAAATGAAAACCAGAATATTTTTAAGTATTTGATTACAATACTTGCTCTTATTTTTATAGAATTTAACATTCCCAAAATCCTAGGCATGATCATGTATAGGATCATTACTTACATGATAAAAAGCCTTGCAAGATTCACCAACTCCTCTAGTTAGTTCGTCCTTGGTCTGGAAGGAACTAGATTTTTTTAGACAGTGTTGTAAAACTGTAATATGACAGCAGTCAGAAGCACAGATTTGGGTTGAAGGATATATACTCTTACCAACATAAAACTGTAGTTTAAAGTTTGAGTTCTGGTGCCAAATAAACTTAGGTTGGAATTCCAGCCTTTCCAGTTATTAGCTACATGACACTGATGAAATCACTTGACCTCTGTGTGCCTCGGCTTCCTGGGCCATACAATGAGCACCAGCCTCAGAAATGTATAGTGAAGATTAAAGGAGTTTGGGTGTGTGAGTGGCGAGTGGGGATCTGGTACATGGGAAGCCCCCAGGATGTAGTAGTGTCATTGTTCTTGTTCCTGATCACACAACCCTGTGTGCACACACTGAGGATTCCAGATGAATGAGAGCCTGGGCACATTTCCCTAATGTTATTTATCCCCATCTTAGTCCATCAGTGAAACTATTTGAGTGCACTTCTAACAGGTTCTCCAGACCATGGTCTTGTTCAGAGCTTGCCACCAAGAGGTTGTAACCAGGAGTCTCAGTGTCAGCCTCTCAAAAATAGGTTATAAATCTAGTCACTCACAAGATTATTGGGAAGATGTAATGAGTTGATTGTGAAAGAATCTTAAAAATACAGCTCTCTGCAAATATTATTTATTGTTAGGAGGAATTCTGATCTTAGCCAGGGGTGACTTATTTATAAAACAAAAATGCATCAATGCTTACTAGCTATGGGCAAAATAGTACACAAAGTGCTAGTGACAAAAACACCAATAAGACACGGTCTCCAGCCTTGAAAGAGCACAAAATCGATGTGGTGGAAGCCCTTCAAAGTGTGTGTCCAGCCTACTCCCTGAGAGCTGCTCTCCTTCACAAGGTGGGACTGCACAGACAGACACAGAGATGTGACTCCATTCCCCTGGACACGGTGGATTGGGCAGGGATAGACCACTGCAATAACATCAAACTATCAGATGTGTTTCTCCAGAGAATTTGAAACTGAGATTCAGAGACAGCCAGTTAGTCTCTGTAGGTGATTAGGATTGCAACTCATGTAAATTCTGGGTTGCCATGTGTCTCAGTGGGGACAGGGAAGCAGAGATACTGGTCTGTTGAATAAGAAGAATGAATCTGACAAGGGGAAAGATGCCTGGATTTCTGATAACTTTTTATTACTTATTTCAAGTTCCTGCCTGAGCTTGAGTGCATTTCCAACTCTTGGGGTCTTTGATTCCCTCCTCTCTCTACCCAAGTAGACTTAAAATTGCCCCTTTTCTCCTAACACTACCCACTGTGGTTTCTGCTACTTCCAATAACAAAATTGTAAAAATACAATATTCATATATTTAATAACAGTGCAAGGCAATGACTACTACAACAAAAGCATATAGAACAAGCTTCAGAAGCCAAAAGGTGGCTGCAAATAACTGGCTTTGAGATTGCTTCTCAGAGATGGCATTTGGATCTGTACCTATGGCTATATCTTCTAGATTACCTGCTTTTCTTGTCAAAAGAGCTTTTCTCTCTCACCCATGCTCTGTTTGTGCCTTATCTTAGTGAGAGGATTTGTCCCAAGCCCAGTTCTAATGTGACCTGTCACACCTATTTTACTGGACCCTGCCAGCCTGAACTCCAACATGGAACACTGTCTTTTTGTGCAGGGCAACTAGGTCACCATTTTAGTGTTTCAGTTACTGGCCGAAGATCATACAGTCATTAAGAGGTATTAAACGCAAGTTTTCTGATTCCAAATACTTGTTTTTCCCACAGTCCAGGGGTGGTGCTGAGCTCCTGTCATGGAGTCAGGTGGGTTTGCAGATCCCTGTTGCCTACAGGGTCAAGTCCAAGCTCTTTGGCATGGTATTCAAAACCCTCTACAGCCTGGTTCTAATCAGTCATTCTTATCTATTCCCCCACCTATCACATCAGACTTTGAACAGCCCCTAAACACATCACCCATTTTCATGCTTCCCTTCATATTACTGTCTGATGAGCATGGCCTTCAACCTGTTTCTATTAGCCATCAAGCCTTTTCCCCTATCCACAGGCAGATTTCATCACTCCCTATCCTGCCCAGCTTAGTGCTTCAGTCATCTTCCTACAACAGTAGTTAACTAGAAACACTCATACCTCATGACATAGGCAATGTCTGCCAAATTAGCATTTCTACAGAATCACAGTTAGACTCACCGACCCAGAAACAGGTAAGAGCAGAGGCAGGTTTAGAGAGAAGGTGGACATGGCATGAGGTGTAGCTAAAGAGCATGGCAGCAGCGAGCTCTTCTTCCCACCCAAGTACCACCATGCCCGAATACTGCCTCATACTCTTAGGGACTTACTTCTTTGGATCTAGCACTTAGACCACATTTTTGGGGTCTTCTATTAGAATGAAAGTGTTTAAGTAACCTGAGTGTAAATTAATTTGGAATATATTTCCTCTGTAACAAGAGGAACTAAGCCATGAAAGAAGCAAGTGCATAAGAAATGAAGTATAAAAAGACACAGAAGGTCAGAGGAAGGGGACATCCAGATAGCAAAATATACACTTGGCAGCCCTTATGAATCATGCATTTAACTGATTAGAAAAACAGCAACTGACATCACTATCACTGATATCACCAGGATTTCATTTCATTCTCTCAAAGAATTTGCTGCAACTGAAGGTTGAAATGTTATTTCAATTGATTTTTAATACATGACAACTTACATTTCCTTTTGCCATCTTGTTGCTGAAATCGAGAAGGCACAGGCTAAAGCATTAATAGATGAAAAAGTTCAATATACCCATTTTGTAAGGATGATTTGATAATGTAGTAGAAGTCAATTCAAGTTTCGGTCAGCTGGCACAAGAGATGCTAAATACCCATCACTTAGTTCCCATTGGTACAAACTGCCTAATGTTCTCTTCTAGAGCAGCGACATGAAAAGTAGCGACACTTGTGAGATTGAAGGGAAAAAGCATTTCAACCCCACTTTTGCTTTGTCACGAAGCCTGGAATGTAATATCAACCTCAGTGCAAAACCTGCATGTGGGATTTTTCATCTGTAAAATTAGGATAATAATGCTATTCCTCCTCAAATAGCAGAAAATGAGAAATAACTACTTCAGCACGTTAAACAAAGAAATTGACCCATTTTATGATAAACAAGGTGAATTAAATACATCCTTGCTCACAGAATGACCTATAATGAAAATTATTTCATAAACAAATATGTATAATCATCTTTAATTTCCTGAACATTTAAGAAGGCACATCAAAAACAGTTTTAAAAGCAAACACATTTCATGATCTCAGATGTAACATAAACGTTTATCTTATTTTACCCTGGTGTTTGGAATCCATGCTGCAGTCTATGGTTTTAACAGTTGCAATTAATAGTCTAAATTTTATGAATGCAAAGATCTGGTCTCATTACGACAACAATTGTGATAACATCCGGAAACAAATGAAGCACTTTCCTTGCATGATCTCATTTAATTCACACAGTTCATGTTACAGGTGAGGAAACTGGGAGATAGAGACTTTAAGTAACTTGGTTATCATCCTACAGCCAGTGGCATGGCAAAGCTCCAAGTCTCAGCATGTTCAGGTTTGTCCCAGTGTTTCTGGCATTGAGGGCCTTTCCTTTTTGTTCTAGAGTTATAGGAACCATACATCCTGCTATGGTTGGAAGACTTGTATCCCCCAAATGTATGTGATGAAATCCTAATGCCTCACATGATAGTATTAGTAGATAGGGCCTTTGGGAGGTGCTTAACCCATGAGGGTGGAGCCTCACCATTGGGTTAGTGCCTTATGAAAGAGACCCCAGAGAACTCCCTACACCCTGCAACCTGATGAGGACACAGTGAGAAGGTGCTGGTTTTGAACCAGAAAGAGGGCTTTAACAGGCCTTGATCTTGTCCTTCCCAGCCTTCAGAACTCTGAGAAATAAATTTTTGTTGTTTGTAAGCCATCCAGTGTGTGTATTTTGTTATGGCAGCCTGAACAGACTAAGGCACATCCCAGCTAAACTTCCTGGAGCAAGTTCGAGGAAGAAGGCACCTGGGCACATCACATCATTTCCACATGGGCCTGCACAGCACACCTGTGTTTGATTGTATTTAATTCCTGACTCACATTATGAGCATTGTAGTTTGTTTTCAGGCACTGTTCTTTAGGTATCTATGTCAGGCTTTTGTATGTCAAAAGAATACTGACTGTTGGCTGTGTGCAGATGGACTTCAACAAGATTACAGGTATGAATACCAAAGAGAAATCCATGTGAAATGTGCTTTAAAGGAAAAATATGCACATATTAATCATCTGAACAGAATTACAGCCTTCTCTTTTAGTAGGTTGGCTGTGTAATTGAATGGCTATATTGCAACAGTATTTAAACACTGTAACACTCTAAGAGCAATCCCCTTTGCCTGTTTGGTCTCTATTTTTTGTTTCTGCCAGTACATTCCATGTCCGTTAACAACTGTACTCCTTACATAATTCTAAAATATTGAACTGTATGCTAAATAAGTAAAATATTTTAAGATAATGTCCTGAGGGAATAGTGTTTCATATTATAACTCAATATGCCCTAAGGTAATTATTCAGATATCAATATGCAAAAGAGCAGTATGTTGCAGTACCTTATATTTCTTTCTTTTTTGCTTCTTTGTAGCACACAATAAATTTCAAGATGCAAAGAAAGAAATATTAAGGGAAAAGTTTGCAGTTGATTTTCTTAACAAGATTGTTTGCCTAGGGAGAGAGAGAATTCACTTGGTCCTTTCCTAATTATTCATGTAAATTAAATTCTACAAGTGAAGAAAAATTCATGAAAGTCGTACTTATTCATCTGAAAGGGAGATATGGCATATGAATGGGCCCACAACCTCAGAAGGTGAAATGTAGAAAATATCACAAGTAACTCCCACATTAAGTTAAGTGAACCAAAAAAAAATAAAAATGGAGATTCTTGGTGTGAAGGAGACTTCAAGGATATCCTCCCTAATCGCCTCTTAATAGTCTCAAATCTCTGACACAGGAAACGAATCAAGAATTCAGAGAACATGGAATTATTAATCACTTACGTTTAATATCAAATGTAAGCACTAAGAGACACATTTTAAATTTTAAAAACCTTTTAAATATAACATTTTTAAAAATGCAGGATGGAATTTACATTTTTAAGACATCAGTATGTGGCACGTCGTAGGAAAAGTTAATTGTACATTCTTTGCATTTTTCTGAAACCCACACACTTTTTCCTCCTGCACCTAATATATGTTAAGATGAAATTCAACAATAAACTACTACAGACTTGTATGCTGACTAATGCACAACAGTTAAAATGAATTCAAATTATTCAGCAAATATTTATTGAATGCCTCTTGTGTGTTAGGCATTGTGCTAAACAACACAATAGCACTTCTCGCTTCAGATATAAACAGTTTAATGAATCCTTTCACAAAAGACTTAATCATTAAGTGGAAAGTATGTCCACCAATTATGGGAATTTCTTCATTTGAATCTCTTCAAGGTAAAGTTAAAAACTGTGAAGGAAGGATGAACCAGATCTGGTGACTAGTTATGAATATGGAAGATGAAGATGGAGATAACAAAGGTAAACCGAAGATAAAGCCTCTAAAACCTAAACAGTGACAGAAATCGGGAGAATGCTGGTGAGACCAGGACAATAATTTAAGTAGCTTATACAATAAGCTGGAAGTAAGAGTCAGATACCCAAGGACAGATGTTTAGAGGCAATGGAAAGTATTTGGTCAGAGCTTGAGAGCTTGAAAGATTGTCTGAAAATATACAGGGAGAAAGAAAGTGCCAGGAGTAGAATTATCTGACCCTGAGTTTTGGTCGCTCACATCTAGTAAAGATAAAAAGAAAATACAAAGGCAAAAGGGGACAACAAATCACTTGATAAGGAGGTTATAGTAACCTGTAGGGTCAAAGCACTGAAAGATGATCCTGAAAGGAAAAAGTACTGATGCACAAAAATATAGCCACAGATCTTAAGAAAGCTGGCAGTCAAGAATTGACCACTGAAGTGACTTGGACAGTGCCAGCAGCTTTAATCATAGATATTCCAGAAAGATACACCAACGGCCACTATGCACATGAAAAGGTGCTCAATGTGAGGAATCATGTTGAGAAATGCAGTGAAATACCACTTCACTCCCATTAGGATGGCTATTATGAAAGGAAGGAAGGAAGAGAGAAAGGTAAAGGAAGAAAGAAGGAGGGAAGGAAAGGAAAGGAAGAGAGCAATTACTTGAGAAAATATGAAGAAACTGGAACCCACCTGCACTGGTAGGAATGTAAAATGGTGCAGACACTGTGATAAACAGATCAGCAGCCCCTCAAAAAGTTAAACATACAATTACCATATGATCCAGCATTTCCGCTATAGTATATATCCAAAAGAATTAAAAGCAAGGATTTGAACAAGTATTTGCATACCACTGTTGATAGCAACATTATTCAGAATAGGCAAAAGATGGAAGCAATACAAATGCCCAACAACAGATGAGTCGATAAACAAAATGTAGTATATACATACAATAGATTTCCTTAGAAAGAAAGGAAATTCTGACACATATAACAACGTGGATGAACACTGAGGACATTATGCTGACTGAATTAAGGCAGACATTTGTCCTTTTGGGCAAATACTGTATGGCTCCACTTACATGAGGTACCTAGAATATGCAAATTCAGAAAGTGGACTAGATGTTGCCAGGGGTTGGGAGCAGGGGTGGGGGAGAATGGGGAATGTTTAATGGGTACAGAGTTCTGTTTGGATAAGGAAAAGTTCTGGATGGCATTGATGGCTTAATGCCATTAAGTACATTGAATTGTACACATTTAAATATTTAAAATGGTAAATTTTATGTTATATATATTTTATAACATTAAAAAAATAGAGAGAGAAGAGATCAGCAGAACTGAGAGAAGGAACCAGACTTACAGGGATCATGTAGCAGAATCCAGGGGTAAAACAGAGCTGGTACACAACCTTCCCTGGAGAGGTTGGTCTATCCACCAAGCATGATGGTGAGAGTGAAAACACTGTCCTCAGACATGGCAAACTATAAATAATATTTGTTGTAAATAGCAAATGAGGCATTTCCCATTGGCTGAGTATCTCCATTTCAACACTTGCAGTGCATGAATTCTGCCAGGGCCTGGAGATACTTAATGATTTGAGAACTTAATGATCTGTGGTCTCAGCATTTAAAGGTTCACTACAGGTTGGAAAATCCTGAACCTGGAGCCAATTTTATTTATTCATCAAATCACTGAGCATTTATTGAGCAGCTATTCTTCACTAAGTCCAGAGCTAGTCAGTAGGGTTGCTGGAGGTTGCACAGAAATCTAGCAGCTATCAACAGGGCAAAACTTCAGGACAGTATGACCCCCTTCTCCTTACCCAAACCTCACCAAAAGACACTCAACACAGCTCCAAGGCCATTTCATATCAATCATAATAAAAATTCAAAATTCATGTTTTCTCAGAAAAGTAATGCAACCTACTCAAATTCCTCCTGAGTAACTGAAGTCAGATATCAGGCTTCCTGAGAAAGAAGTTCAGGAAGATTCAACTTTTCACTTTTACCTAAGGCTAGTCAAATAACTCAACAAATGTTTAAAAAGTCCAAAATTCAAATTGCTGTGAAATTAATTATGCTAAATATTTTCTACATAATACCTCCTTTGATCCCTATAACAATCCTATCAGGTAGATTACACCAAATTACTCCGAATACCCAGACTAGTAAGAGAGATGGGTGTATACAACCAGTTATAATGCTGATGAGCTGTAATACAGATACATAAGGGACTGTAGGACCCCAGGATACAGTAACTAATCATATCTGTGAGTAAGATATTGTACTAGATGACAGAGGCTTCCAGGATATAAAAGGAATGTCCCTGTATACCAAAAATTTATAATTCTATAAAAAAATTTAATATATAAACAAATAACTATACAATAAGGACATAGTTACAAGCACCATTAAAGTGATACAAAAATATAAATTTTGAAGATTGTCCACACATCTGACCAGAAGAGATAATAATACTACCCTTTATGGAATATTTTTCAAGAGTCAGGGGCCTTGTGGAAGGCTTTGTATACATAATTTTCAAGCTTGTAGTTTGAGAATTGTAGCAGGTAGATTCTAATATGGACCCCAAGTGTCCCTGCTTCTTGATACACCCTTGTGTGATTCTCCTTTCCCTGAGTGTGGGCACAGTGTAAAGAAGAGAAGACTATGAAGAATGTGTGAGTACACACGCACACACACAGACACGCACACTCATAAACCAAAGTCGCAGCTCTGACATGCTCTGTCAAGAATGAACCCTCTTCTGGGCTTCTTCTTATACAAAATGACATATTTTCTTATTGTTTAAAACCATCTTCAGAAAACAAAATCTTTCTGATCAACACAATTGTGTGATTAATAGAATTCAAATATTGCAGGCAAGGCAAATAGAAGATACCAAAATAGGCAAATTATATTCTTGGTCACAATATTTTATTCCTACCCCTCATAACCTGAAAGAGGATTATATATTCCTGCTTCTTGGCATATGGCTTGCTTGTGCCAGGAGTACATGTCCTCCCTTGGATATGAGTGGACAGTAGAATGTGAGTGCATGGGACCTATGTTACATCCAAGCAGACACCCTAAGAGGCATCACAAGTATCTGTGAGTTTTCTTATGTTTTCCATCTGCCACATTCCAAACTGAAGCTGCCCCTTCCCTGGAGTTCTTACAGGTAAAGAGACAAGTAGAAGAGCCCAAGAGATCTGAGGAGAGAGAGCCACAGGAGCAGCAGTCAGCCCACAACTAACAAAATGTTATGTGAGTAAAAAAAACCAGTTATTATTTTAAGTGACTGATACTTTTGGATTATTTGTTACCACAGCCAAGCTGACGAATACACCAGTAGAAGACCCATGAAAATCTTCAGGAAAGCAGTTTTTCCAGATTGGTATGCTGGAAGGCAAATTCTGAGGGATTAAGAAACAAAGGAAGGAGGGGCAGTCCCTCTTCCACTTAGAACGCAGAAAGCCTCAGAGCATGTCACTACCCTAACAATGAGGAAACCTGGGCTGATATGCAAAAGTCATGACCTTTGGGGCAATCCATCAGAGAGTTCCAGGGCAACCAAATAAACTAAATTCGTAAGGTTGTCAAACTCCTCCAGTGAGAGACGCGGCACACAAACCGTTTCACATTTGGCAGAGCATGGAAGGTAACGATAGTAGCCGTAGAAATAGATAAGTAGGTGGGAGAGAGTAGGGGAGGTGGAAATAATGAACGTACCCAATTAACAATAGTAAGAAAAAAGCAAGGTCTTAGATTAGGAAAGCACCTGAAGAGAGCCACCTCACTGCTCTACCAAGTTCAGGTTCCTGGTCTAAACAAATCACAGTCAAGGCTAATGAGAGAACTTGCAAAGGGGACTTCCTAGCCATTGACAATGACATGAGAACAATCAGAGAGAATGGAAAAGAGAATGTTCAGAGAACAGAGATGGTCTGGGAGCATGAGTTCTGGTTACCAAAAAGGGGAGATAATTCTGCACCTCCAGGCCAAGACCCCTGACAGCAAATCTAGGTAAGAATCCATAGCAAGTAACTAACAGGGTGCCGCTAGAAGACAATGTGAGTTAACCAAGAATGGTTCATCTCCTTTCTTTCTTAAATAAGATATATTAGTAGGTTAATAAAATCCATTAGCGGGATGTGTTTGAATGTTGATAAAGCATGTAACAAAGTTTTTCCTGATATTCATGTACACAATATGGAACTAAATGAACTAGAATAGATGTAAAATAAGACCTTCAAGAAACAAGGACTATAGAAATTTGAGAGAAAGACTGGTCCCTATTAAAAAGAGATCCTTGGAGAATTACTTTATATATGAAGAAGCTACTCAATTAGGGTAAGAAATTAGTGCAATTTAGTTTTAATCTATTAGTAATCTGATTGTAACCTAATAATAATCTAAGTCTATTGGAATAAGATAAATAATAATAGTAATGATTTACCTTAACACTTGTTACATGCCAAGTATGGCACTAAGCACTTTTCATAAATTAGATTTTTTAGTCTTCATCACAATCCTTTAGATAGGTATTATTTTCCTCTTTTACAAACAAGGAAACTGAGGCTCAGAGAGGTTAAGCAACCTAGCCAAAGTAATACAGCTAGCAGGAGAAAGAATGGAAATCAGAAACTGCATCTGAGGCTAAGGGATTGTGCTCTTAAATACTATGCTATACTTGGGATAATGCTGGGCATTTATTCAAAATAAGACAGAGTAGCCCCAGGCAATGTGGAGACACCAGTGTAGACCTGATCTGCACAGGAAGGAGCCTGGAAAAGGAGACAGCAGTAGAAAGCCAGCTGTGGGTTCTGTGAAGCAGAAGGAATGATGGGAGAAATGAAATGGGCAAGGGAATGGGAGACAAGCTGGAGGGAGGCTTGGGTGTGGAGACGGAAGGAGAACAGGGCATTTGAATTGTGCTTAGTGAGGCAAACTAGAATGGTGCTGTGACTTCATTTCCTTCTGATACAGACATTAGAAACTGCACCCCAGGCACGCTTGTACTCACTCCAGTTGGCACCTTCAGTAATGCTGTTGGTAAGTAAATGAACTGGTTGATCAGAGACTCTGACAATGCTGATAGAATAGATATTTCTGCAGACCTTTCCTTTAACTACTCTTAATAAGCTTATTACTCTTAATAACTTCCTGATTAAAATATTTGGTCTTCCTCACAAATCTCAAATTTTCTTCATTGCGCAAACAAGGCAAAACATCATCTAAAAGTTTAATATTTTTAAATGCATACCCCATTAAATTTCTTTCATTCATCTATACCATCTGTAAATAATGGCAATTTGTTTATAAAACTTTTATACTGTAAGACATACTTGCTATTATATGTCGTTGCCAAACATCATGGTGAGCTAAGCATAGTAATTGTCCCAAATGTGATGTACAGCAAATATCTGCTATTTAAATAACAAATCGGGAATTTAAGGAAGGAATTTTTTAAAAATCTAATTATTTATTAGACTAAATAAGAAAAGGTTCAAAAAGCAACAGAACTTTTTAAGTTCCTGTGGTAAATACATACAGATATTAATGCAGCCAAATAACCCAAACACAACACTGTAAATGGGAGCTAATATTATAATGCTTTATACATTTTAATGTGCATGTACATTACACATTTTTGGTTCAAACAGTGCAAAAGAAATGCTGTTTTATCTAAACCTGTGAAAATAGTTGGTCACCTGCTGAGTCCAAGGAAGATCTAAACTTTTCCATCATTTCTAAGCAGTCTTCTGCCTTAAATATAAAATGATTGGCTTACATAGTGAATCATTATAAATCTTTCACAAGCTTTTAAACCAATCAGTCAAGCTTAGAATGCAATGATTTGGAGACTCATAGCTCTGAGGCTCTGGGGCCTCACTGTGCAAGGGTAATAAATGTAAATTATTTTGTAACTTGTAGAAACATAGGTTAGTTTGCTCTTTACGTCCCAAGGAGCAACTGGATTTGACTAAGGAGGTTTACTGTGGTCCTAAGGAAAAAAACTGTTATGTAATTTTCTTTCCTGAATCCTGGGAGAAAGAATAAAGTAAAAAGTGTTTAATCTGTTAAGCACACAAACATACTACAGAGAAAACTGCCACTCAGAAACCTAGATTCCTTGTGCAATTTGCAGCATATCCAGTGAAAAAGGAGCCTTTCTAAAGCAAAGCTCTCTAAGTGGTGTCATTTACCCAGTTTCCCCTGCTCTGTGCAGGAGAATCTTAGTTACAATAATAAGAGAATATTCATTGCATATCATTGCCATTCTCAAAAAAAAAACCTTTCACAATATTCATGAAATAAAGCCCAAAATTTGAAAAAAAATCTAATGCAGGGTTCAAATGATTTTTTTTCAATTTGAGACAAGTTCATGAAGACAGAAAAAGGATTTACTAAGAATGGTAACAATATTTTTAGATGAGAATTGTATCTGTATTATCATACAGTTAATTAAAGCCTAAAAAGCCTAATTACATACAACAAAACTGTTCATGATGTACAGTGAGGTTGTGGTGGTACTTAGCAATTTCTCCTCACTAGAGACCTGGTAAGATATCTTAACCCAAAGTGAATAATTACAATATATACCTGTGTTAGGTCTGATCTGGATTTGTCATCTCACATCGTTTCAGTTCTATTGATGGTCTTTGTGTCATGCTGTTTTTGTCCCCTTAGTGTCATCCGCAAGGGTATGTCATCATAGTGTCAGAACATTTACTAGTTAGTCTTTGTTTCCTTTCTTGTGTTCAGATCTTAAATAAACAAATTCCTCAAAGAAGCTTTACCAATTCCTTCTACTCATCACCTCTGCTTTCTGGAGCCTGTCTGAAGCCTGGTGCCCCCTCCATGCTTTCTGCATTCTTCACCTGAATGCAATGCTGAAGCAAAAGGCAATTTTAATATCCTTTTAGCAGGATTCCTAAAGAAAGTCTGAACTGCAAAAATACTAAAAACAGGGAGAAATGCAGAGAGCATGAAACATTCTTATAGAAAACATCTCCGCACCACCCCACACCCTTGCCTCAGACCCTGCTACAGCTGTTGGAGGGATGCTTCTGTCTAAGCATTTTGTCCCCCATATTAGGTAAGAAAAACTTGAAAATGCTAAAGGCTAAAAATTATGTATTGCTTTATTTAAGCAATGATTTCTATTCTAACATTCTTTTTTAGAGGCCAAATTTCCCTCTTTATAAACATATTTTCTTACAGTTTAAGACTGTTATACTAAACAGACTTAGTATCATCCATGCACATCTATGAACCAGATACTTTTACCCTCTAATCACTGCAGACTCTGCCCTCTTGCTCTCACCCTTTCGAGTCCCCTCATCATTACATTTTCCACTCCCTGCTGTATTCAGAACTTGTACTATCCAGCTAACATGTCACTTCCTTCATGTAATCATTCATGATAATTCCAGTTTTTATTTATACTTCCCTCTTACTAAAAATACTACAGTGAGCCACACGATCAACACATAAAAATATTGCTTATTTGCTGATTTTGTACATATGTATTATCACTCCAGTTAGATTGTATCTCACTTATATTTGTGTATTCACTGCAATATGTGACACCTATGAAAGAGATCGGTAAGTAAAGACAAACTGGTTGATTGATGGGCTAAAAAACATCAAAAATGGACTGAGCACTAAGAAGGAAAGGAAAATGCATTATGAAATGCTGATTTTAAAATTGAAATATTTTAGATAAATATACATGAGTGGAATTGCGATCCAAATTTTTTTTAAGTTATTTTTAAAATAAACTTTACTAGAATGCTAACATGAGGGAGCTGTAAACTTGGAGAGGAACATTTACTGCAAACAGAGTTCTCCCCTCAGGCACGGAACTATGAAATCCTACACCAAGGTGGGGGAGACAAAATGAAAACAAATGAAGTTCGAGAGGAGTTTGGATCACTTAATTCATTTAGATCATTTAATGCATAATATTTACACAATGCTTATCACATGCCAGACACGGGGTCAAGCAGACTATTATCTTATTTGATCTTCAGAAAGAGTTAGATTATAATCCCCATTTTATAGATGAGGAAACTGACATATAAAAGAGGTTGAGGAACTTGTTCACAGTAACCCAGAATGGATGGAATTCCTGTTTTTACAAAGGCAGTAGGCTGCAGATACAGGAAAATGCAACAGTGTGAGCAGTGCACCTTGAAAAGTGACCCTGGGGGCACCCAGGAAAGGGAGCTCACCCAGTCAGCAATTGGAGGTGACTTCTAG
>JAVSCE010014086.1:0-90157 GCA_032199065.1 Smutsia gigantea | reverse complement strand
AGAAGCCAGGGACTGAGCTTTTGCCTCCCTGCCGTGCCTTCCCCCAATGCTGTAGTGCCTCCACCTTCCCCACTGCAGTGCCTCTCCCCTTCCCTGCGGTGCCTCCCCCTCTCCCCCACCCTGCGGTGCCTCCTCCCTCCCTCTGCCACCCTGCCGTGCCCCCTCCACCCCCTAGGACTTCAGAAACCCGAGAACATGTTGTGGGATCTTGACTCAGTCTGGCTGAGGTAGAAGGAAAGGAGGTGAGGGTCACTGGAATGCAGGGACAGGCAGAGTCTAAATGAGCAAGGGATACTTGTGTAACAGTGTGCACATGCCACAGCCCAACATAAGACCTACCAATTCAGAGCCTCCAGGGCTGTGTGCCAGAAACTTGGGTTTAAAAACAAACAAACAAAAAAACCTCTAGATGATCATGAGGCATAGTGCTGCTGGGAAATTAGACCTAACAGTATTTTACATTTCACGGGTTTGAGATACAAGGACAACGAGCAAAATAAAATATATGCTAGGCCATATTATTAAAAAAAAGAGGTAATTTTTTTTTATTCTTGATGTCAATTTGCTTTATATTTTATCACAAAGAGCTCATTTCATTCTTCCTGATGCAGAAGGGTCTTCTGATCTCCTGTATTCTATAGCACTGGTTGGCACCCCAGGTTCCTGGAGGCACCTCAGAGGTGCCTCAAGGACTGAAGGACACGAAAGAGGTACAGTTCACCAACACCATTCTCTTTATTTCTTGCTTTTCTCTGACACTAATGACTTAGTACATTAAAGAGAGAGAGAGAAAGCTAATATTTAAGTTTGATATGTTGGACTGTGCAGAGCTATTAATTTCCATCTCTGGCTAGCTTCGTTGAGGTAGGCAATATTTACATGAAATTCTCACACAAATATTCTCCTGGCGTACTTCTCAGATTTCAAAACTTTGAACTATAGGGACAACAGCTGGAGGTCAGGTGCAACATATTCTGGATGCAATTTTATTCTTCATCAGTATCATATCATTCACAAGTAAAAAAAAATCTGTAAGACACAGGAAAGGATTCTCCTTGATGCTTCCCATCTACATGTAGATGGGAACCTTTCAGAGGAATAAGAAAAATTGCTCTGCAGGTGCATGCATATGTGTGTGGATAGCATTTCAAGAGCTAACAGCTGCCTGTCACAGCTGCACAGGAATTTGCTTTGGCTTCTGGTTTTAAATCATAGAAGACGTGAGTAAGGGCACATCCATGACTCAGTCCACAACGCTTGTCAAGGTAGCAGTTTTCTAGAAAGAAAACCACAGGAAAAGGAAAACAAAGTCAGAAAAGAGAAGAGGAAAAGAAAGTGCTATGCACATTCATAACTCCTGCTCATAACTAAATCTAGGCAGTATGACTGCAGGATTGGTGCTGAAGACAGAGAAATACACAAAAATAAGGCCTATCGAATGCTTCAATAGATACACTGTTATTTTCAGTCACATTAATTAAGCTCTGTGCATTGTGCTTGCACATAAATAAAACCAGATGTTTAAGATGTAGTTCAACCCTGTGTTCTCACATCTACTCCTGCCCTCCCTCGCCACTTTCAAGAAATTGATTTTTTGCCTCAACAGCAAGGGGAGTGATGGAGGGGAGAAAAACCATAGTTCTGGGGTTACAGCCTTACTTTTCTGTTGATGAGCAGTTGATGATGTGTGGTGAATATATTTGGTTCTCCTGACCTCTCTGAGGGGAAATTAAGAATTGTAATTTTCTTGAGGCAGTTGGGATCCTTGAAGGATTACTTATTCATCACGCCATCAATTTATCAACCTTCATAAAAAACATATTTCAAAACTGTTAGTTACATATAAACATGCCTTAAGGCCCACCCTCTGTACATGGATACACACACATTAACTAACATGAATGTGCTAATAAATATAAAAAGAATGGTTCCATGGAATCAAAACATCATCAGGTCCTTTAGTTGCATTTCTCAGTGAGTGCTCTGAGGCGTACTTCAGAACCATATGTGGAGGTTTTCAGGATTCAAATAAATTTGAGAAATGTTGAGTTACATAAATTTAAACAGGTTCCTCTATTGTGGGACTTACAAAACCTCAATACGCTGATGTACTTTGTGAATATTAAAGTGAGCAAAATACTATATACTATCTCTCAAAGCTAGTTGATTCAGAGTATTGTGGCGTATCTTGCGAGGTTGGTGATCTACAGGACGTGCTGTCAGAAAGGCTAATCTAAATTAACCCAAGGAGTTTGTCCAGTCTGGTTGAGTTTTCCCTGTGTGAAAAAAATGACTAGTTTCCAAAAAAGTCCATTCTATTCTATAAAAGATCCAAGCCAATATGTAATTTTTCTAAATTTGAACCATAGTCTCCTTCCCTGTAACTTTGACCATTGCTCCTGATTTTGTACTTCAGAAAAAGAAAAAACAAGAATAATATAATTCCTTTTCCTGTGATAGTTCAGATATTTGAAGTCAACAATTATATTCCCACACAGTCATCTATTTTGCAGAACAAGAAAAAAAAAACACCTCAGTTCTTAAATGAATGTGTCAAATCCTCTCTATTTGTATAAGAAATGGCACCCACAAATGAACACAGAAGTTCAGACATGCATCTATAGATTCAATGCTAGATCTCATTTATTAGCTTTTGTCTGGCAGACATGTTTTACTGTTGATTCCCGTTAATTTACTAATAGGAATCCTTCTCACAAGTTTTACAGCTAAGTGGTGTGTATTTATGAATTTTTGGAGAAATAATAGAACCCAAGTCCACTGGATCCCATTTGTCCCCCATCACAGAGACTTCTGTACAATAAATCAGCTATCCTTTCTCAGTTATCTTACAAAATCATCTTAGTTCAGTTCCATGCAAATGATATCATTTAAGAGAATGGGAGGTGGTACCCCGAAGCTTACTTAAGAGTCGTT
Organism: Smutsia gigantea; assembly: GCA_032199065.1. Lineage (NCBI taxonomy): Eukaryota > Metazoa > Chordata > Mammalia > Pholidota > Manidae > Smutsia > Smutsia gigantea. The sequence goes on along the minus strand of JAVSCE010014086.1, from coordinate 87,223 downwards.
CTAATGCTAATTAATTATTTGACACCAGGTACATCCTTTCAAGTAGTTACAAACTGACCTAATACAAATCACAAAACATTTCTCCAGCTGCTCATGAATATTAAAATATAATAAAAGACACTGTTAAATGTCTTCTGAAATTAAGATCTTAATCTGCAGCAATTTACTGACCCTCAGACTCAAGTAGGCAGCCTCATAGTTATAGATAATGCAGTTTTTACTAATTTCATCTAAGGCATGGATAGCTGTATTGCCATGCAATGTGATTATGCTGTGAATGTGGAGATAGGGGAAGATAATGTTAAGCCCGACTGATGTAGGTGCAGGATTGGAAGTAAGCTGTCAAGAGCTGAGTGGTCACTTTGAAAGAGGGGAGAGTGAGGAGGCAAGTGAGGAAAAATTGTCATGGTCACGACACCTGGCGACCAGTACACAGCAAGGCTTCCAAAATGGGAAAGGGGGGAAAAATGACATAGAATTTTATGGCAGTAAAACAAACAATGTCATTTTCATCTTTGCTCAAACAATGCAATTTAATATGAAAAAAAGGTTAAATAATTTGTTTAACTTTCTGTACCACCAGACTCCTCCTCAGCTACACAAAACAGACAGATACAAATCCGGGGCATTTAGTAGCTGCAACAAGATTTTACTTAAAGAAAAGCTGATTTTGAGAAGTTATGCCTTAGTCTGTTTTCTTTTAAAAAATAAAAGATTCAAAGAAAATCTTCCATTTGGCAAAGTCAAGTGTCTCACTGTTGCTAATTTGCAAAATCCCCAACAATTTAATGGGAACACAGAAAATAATATAAATGTGCAATACATGTTCATTATTTTAAGAACAAACACTACTTTCAAATCACTCCCTGCTCAAGACTTAATCAGCCCACAGTGAATTCTTGCAGCTGGGTTAGGATCTCCCAAGAAACGGTGTTCAGAACAGAAATGCTGAGGGAGGCATTTCAGCTGTGGAGGAGGATGGAAAGTTTCTGAGCACAAGTTTCCCTTCTCAGGCCTGGGAATGCCATTTTGAAAGACTTCTTCACCCAGATATTGTATTCATGTAACACAAGAGCTAGATCTTACACCCCACACACACACAAAAGATCTCTATAAAATAGTTCTTGAGGGAACACAATTTTGTGCTTAGACATTCTCAAAAATAAAGGAAAACCAAAGTGGCAAAATAAACAAATAAATAACTTTTAAAATAATTACCACAGGGTCATAATTTCAGCTAATATTTATTGAGATCTTTCTCTATGCTCAGCACTATTGTCCATGCGGGAAGTAATATATCACCATTTACACAAATATAAACTGAGGGCAGAGAGGTTATTGACTTGACTAAGAACAATAGCTGTATGTGCATATGCGTATGTAAGCCTATGTACATGTGTGTATGCACATGTATGAGTGTATATGTGTGTGTGCATATACATGTGTACAAATCTTTACTGGGTATAATTGTTGACTGATAAACTGCACAAATATAATTTGATGAGTTTTGACATGCATATTCACCCATGGATGCATACCACATTCAAGATAATGACTATATCCATCACCTCTAGGTTTCTTGCATCCCTTTGTAATCCATTCCTTTCCCTTTACTCATTCTGAGGCAACCACTGATCTGCTTTCTATCCTACAGTTTAGGTGGCATTTTTAAAGAATTTTATATAAAAGGAATTATACAGCATATACCTTTTCTTCTGACTTTTTCACTCAGTAAGAATAGCTTGAGATTCAACTATGTTGTTGAACTTATAGAAAGGATATTCTTTTTATTGCTGAATAGTATTCCAATGTATGGCAATGCTATACTATTTTTTTGCCATATACTTGCTGAAGGATATTTGTTTCCAATTTTTAATAATTACAAATAAAGCTGCTAAAAACATTCAGGTACAAGACTTTAATTTCTGTGATGATATTGAACATCTTTTCATATACTTATTTGCCATCTGTACACCAACTTTGGTGAAGAGTCTGCCAAATATTTTCCTGCTTTTCTAATTGGAATGTCTTATTATTGAGTGAAAAGTTTCTTAATATATTCTAGATATATATCCTCTTTCAGATACTTATTTTTCAAATGCCTTCCCCCAGTCCATGTTGTCTTTTCATTTTTATAACAATGTCTTTTGAAGAGCAATCTTTTTACATTTTGATGGGGTCCAACTTCGTGATTTTTCTTATACATTTTCTGTATTTCATTCCCTATTTAAGAGGTAATCTGTTAAAACCAGATCAGTGGTTACCTCAGAATGAACAAAGGGAAAGAAAAGGATTACTGAGCTCTTTCTCCTATGTTTTTTTTTAATAATTTATTTTGGTATCATTAATCTACAATTACATGTGCAATATTATGGTTATTAAACTACCCCCGTCATCAGGTCCCTCCCACCAACCCCATTACAGTCACTGTCCATCAGCGTAGTGAAATGCTATAGAGTCACTACTTGTCTTCTCTGAGTTGTACAGCCCTCCCCATGCCCCCCCAACATTACATTTGCTAATCGTAATGCCCCTTTTTCCCTCTTATCCCTCCCTTCCCATCCATCTTCCCCAGTCCCTTTCCCTTTGGTAACTATTAGTCTGTTCTTGGGTTCTGTGAGTCTGCTGCTGTTTTGCTCCTTCAGTTTTTTTCTTTGTTCTTATACTCCACAGATGAGTGAAATCATTTGATACTTGTCTTTTTTGGCTTGGCTTATTTCACTGAGCATAATACCCTCTAGCTCCATCCACGTTGTTCCAAATGGTAGCATTTATTTTCTTCTTATGGCTGAATAATATTCCATTGTGTATATGTACCACATCTTCCTTATCCATTCATCTACTGATGGACACTTAGATGCTTCCATTTCTTGGCTATTGTAAACACTGCTGTGATAAACATAGGGGTGCATGTCTTTTTCAAACTGTGCTGCTGCATTCTTAGGGTAAATTCCTAGGAGTGGAATTCCTGGGTCAAATGGTATTTCTATTTTGAGTTTTTTGAGGAACCTCCATACTGCTTTCCACAATGGTTGAACTAATTTGCAGTCCCACCAGCAGTGTAGGAGGGTTCCCTTTTCTCCACATCCTCGCCAACATTTGTTGTTGTTTGTGTTTTGGATGTTGGCCATCCTCACTGGTGTGAGGTGATATCTCATTGTGGTTTTAATCTGCATTTCTCTGATGATTAGCGATGTGGAGCATCTTTTCATGTGCCTGTTGGCCATCTGAATTTCTTCTTTAGAGAAGTGTCATTCATGTCCTCTGTCCATTTCTTAATTGGATTATTTGCTTTTTGTTTGTTAAGGTGCATGAGTTCTTTATATATTTTGGATGTCAACCCCTTATCGGATACATCATTTATGGATATATTCTCCCATACTGTAGGATGTCTTTTTGTTCTACTGATGGTGTCCTTTGCTGTACAGAAGCTTTACACCTTGATATAGTCCCACTTGTTCATTTTTGCTTTTGTTTCCTTTGCCTGGGGAGATATGTTCATGAAGAAGTCGCTCATGTTTAAGTCCAAGAGATTTTTGCCTATGTTTTTTTCTAAGAGTTTTATGGTTTCATGACCTACATTCAGGTCTTTGATCCACCTTGAGTTTACCTTTGTGTATGGGGCTAGACAGTAGTCCAGTTTCATTCTCTTACATGTAGCTGTCCAGTTTTTCCAACACCAGCTGCTGAAGAGGCTGTCATCTCCCCATTGTATATCCAAGGCTCCTTTATCAAATATTAATTGACTGTATATGTTTGGGTTAATGTTTGGATTTTCTATTCTGCTCCACTGGTCTGTGGGTCTGTTTTTGTGCCAATACCAAATTGTCTTGATTACTGTGGCTTTGTAGTAGAGCTTGAAGTCAGGGAGCGTAATTCCCCCTGTTTTATTCCTCCTTCTCAGGATTGCTTTGGCTATTCGGGGTCTTTTGTGGTTCCATATGAATTTTAGAATTATTTGCTCCAGTTCATTGAAGAAAGCTGTTGGTAGTTTGATAGGGATTGCGTTGAATCTGTAAATTGCTTTAGGTAGTATAGCCATTTTGACAATATTTATTCTTCCTAGCCAAGAGCATGGGATGCATTTCCATTTGTTAGTGTCCTCTTTAAATTCTCTTAGGAGTGTCTTGTAGTTTTCAGAGTACAGGTCTTTCACTTCCTTCGTTAGGTTTATTCCTAGGTATTTTATTCTTTTTGATGCAATTGTGAATGAAATTGTTCTTCTGATTTCTCTTTCTGTTAGTTCATCGTTAGTGTATAGGAAAACAACAGATTTCTGTGTGTTAATTTTGTATCCTGCAACTTTGCTGAATTCAGATATTAGTTCTAGTAGTTTTGGAGTGGAGTCTTTAGTTTTTTATGTACACTACCATGTCATCTGCAAATAGCGACAATTTGACTTCTTCTTTACCAAGCTGGATGCCTTGTATGTCTTTGTTTTGTCTGATTGCCATGGCTAGAACCTCCAGTACTATGTTGAATAACAGTGGAGAGAGTGGGCGTCCCTGTCTTGTTCCCGATCTTAGATGAAAAGCTTTCAGAGTCTCGCCGTTAAGTATGATGTTAGCTGTGGGTTTGTCATATATAGCCTTTATGATGTTGAGGTACTTGCCGTCTATACCCATTTTGTTGAGAGTTTTAATCAGGAATGGATGCTGAATTTTGTCAAATGCTTTTTCAGCCTTTATGGAGATGATCATGTGGTTTTTGTTCCTCTTTTTGTTGATGTGGTGGATGATGTTGATGGATTTTCAAATGTTGTACCATCCTTGCATCCCTGGGAAGAATCCACTTGATTCATGGTGTATGATCCTCTTGATGTATTTTTGAATTCGGTTTGCTAATATTTTGTTGAGTATTTTTGCATCTACATTCATCAGGGAGTTTGGTCTGTAATTTTCTTTTTTGGTGAGGTCTTTGTCTGGTTTTGGTATTAGAGTGATGCTGGCTTCATAGAATGAGTTTGGGAGTATTCCCTCCTCTTCTATTTTTTGGAAAACTTTAAGGAGAATGGGTGTTATTTCTTCTCTATATGTCTGGTAGAATTCACAGGTGAATCCATCAGGTCCAGGGGTTTTGTTCTTGGGTACTTTTTTGATTACTGATTCAATTTCGTTGCTGGTGATCAGTCTGTTTAGTTTTTCTGTTTCTTGCTTGGTCAGTCTTGGAAGGTTTTATTTTTCTAAGAAGTTGTCCATTTCTTCTAGGTTTTCCAGCTTGTTAGCATATAGAGTCTCATATTCTCTTATAATTCTCTGTATTTCTGTGGGGTCCGTCGTGATTTTTCCTTTCTCATTTCTGATTGTGTTTATGTGTGTAGATTCTCTTTTTCTCTTAATGAGTCTGGCTAGGGGTTTATCTATTTTGTTTATTTTTTCAAAGAACCAGCTCTTGGTTTTATTGACTTTTTTCTATTGTTTTATTCTTCTCAATTTTTTTTATTTCTTCTCTGATCTTTATTATGTACCTCCTTCTGGTGACTTTGTGCCTCATCTTCTTTTTCTAATTTCAGTAATTTTGTCTTTAGACTATTCATATGGGAATGTTCTTCCTTCTTTAAATAGGCCTGGATTGCAATATACTTTCCTCTTAGAACTGCCTTTGCTGCATCCCACAGAAGTTGTGGCTTTGTGTTGTTGTTGTTATTAGTCTCCATATATTTTTTGATTTCTGTTTTGATTTGGTCATTCACCCATTGATTAATTAGGAGAATGTTGTTAAATCTCCATGTATTTGTGAGCCTTTTTGATTTCTTTCTAAAATTTATTTCTAGTTTTATACCTTGGTGATCTGAGAATTGGTTGGTAGGATTTCAATATTTTTGAATTTACTGAGGTTCTTTTTGTGGCCTAGTATGTGGTCTATTCTGGAAAATGTTCCATGTGCACTTGAGAAGAATGTGTATCCTGCTTCTTTTGGGTGCAGAGTTCTGTAGATGTCTGTTAGGTCCATGTGTTCTAGTGTGTTCTTCAGTGCCTCTGTGTCTTTACTTATTTTCTGTCTGGTTGATCTGTCCTTTGGAGTGAGTGGTGTGTTGAAGTCTCCTAAAATGAATGCATTCCTGTCTATTTCCTCCTTTAATTCTGTTAGTATTTGTTTCACATATGCTGGCGCTCCTGTGTTGGGTGCATACATATTTATAATGGTTATATCTTCTTGTTGGACTGACCCCTTTATCATTATGTAATGTCCTTCTTTATCTCTTGCTACTTTCTTCGTTTTGAAGTCTATTTTGTCTGATACAAGTACTGCAACACCTGCTTTTTTCTCTTTGTTGTTTGCATGAAATATCTTTTTCCATCCCTTCACTTTTAGTCTGTGTATATCTTTGGATTTGAGGTGAGTTTCTTGTAGGCAGCATATAGATGGGTCTTGCTTTTTTATCCATTCTGTTACTCTGTGTCTTTTGATTGGTGCATTCAGTCCATTTACATTTAGGGTGATTATTGATAGGTATGTACTTATTGCCATTGCTGGCTTTAGATTCGTGGTTACCAAGGGTTCAAGGGTTGCTTCTTTACTATCTAACAATCTAACTTAACTTTCTTGTTAAGTTATTGTAAACACAGTCTGATGTTTCTTTATTTCTCTCCCTTCTTATTCTCCTCCTCCATTCTTTCTATACTAGGTGTTTTATTCTTTGCCTTTAGTTAGTATTTGGATGGTCTGCTTTCTTTGCTATGATTTTATTTTCTCTGGTGACATCTTTTTAGCCTTAGGTGTGCTTCCATCTAGAGCAGTCCATTTACGATATCCTGTAGTGGTGGTTTATGAGAGGCAAACTCTCTCAACTTTCGTTTGTCTGGAAATTGTTTAATCCCTCCATCATATTTAAATGATAATTGTGCTGGATACAATATTCTTGGTTCGAGGCCCTTCTGTTTCATAACGTTAAATATATCATGTTATTCTCTTCTGGCCTGTAAGGTTTCTGTTGAGAAGTCTGATGATAGTCTGATGGGTTTTCCTTTGTACGTGATCTTTTTTCTCTCTCTAGCTGCCTTTATTACCCTGTCTTTATCTTTGATCTTTGCCGTCTTAATTATTATGTGTCTTGGTGTTGTCTTCCTTGGGTCCCTTGTGTTGGGAGATCTGTGTGCTTCCGTGGACTGCGAGACTATTTCCTTCCCCAGCGAGGGAAAGTTTTCAGCAATTATTTCTTCAAAGACACTTTCTATCCCTTTTTCTCTCTCTTCTTCCTCTGGTACTCCTATAATGCGAATATTGTTCCGTTTGGATTGGTCACACAGTTCTATTAATATTCTTTCATTCCTAGAAATCCTTTTATCTCTCTCTGCCTCAGCTTCTCTGTATTCCTGTTCTCTGATTTCTATTCCATTAACAGTCTCTTGCATCTCATCCAGTCTGCTGTTAAGCCCATCGATCGCTTGTCTGATTTCTGCATTGTCTTTCCTCACTTCCCTCACTTCCTCCCTCAGCTCTTGCACATTTCTCTGTAGATGCATCAGCATGGTTATGACTTTTGTTCTGAATTCTTTTTCAGGAAGACTGTGCATTTCCATCCCTTCAGGCTCCCTCTCTGGCTTTGTCTGGTTGATCTTAGTCTGGACCATATTCCTCTGTCTTTTCATGGCTATAGAAGTGGTCACTGGTAGTTGCCACGTATGTCAGCTGGGCTCTTTAAGACTTTAAAAAGAAAAAGAGAAAAAAAAAGAGAAAGAAAGGAAAAAAGAAAGAAAAGAGAAGAAAAAACAAAAAACAAAAGAAAACAACAAAAAAACGCCCACCGGGAGTAGATTCTGTGGGGATGCTGTAGGTGGCGCTGTTGCTCCACTATCCCGCAGCCGAGGCTGCGCCACTCCGCAGGGCCCTTTATAGCTCTGGCTCGGGTGGGAACTAATGGGAGGCTGTTGATCTTCGTGGGAAGTTTAAGTGCAGCCACCCTTTCTTAGTCGCCAGCTAAGGGGTCCGAAACTCCCCCAGACTCCCAGCCTGCTGGGCTGAGGGTGCCCAGGCAATCCAGCTCCTCCGCTGGGCTCCTGTCTCTTTAAGACCACTGAAAAAAGCAGGTGGTTTTTTTGTTTTTTTTTTCCTTCCCGGGAGCCGGCTGCAAGCACCCTGGCGCATTCCCCGCTCAGATCCTGCCCCTCTGTCTCTCCAATCTCCACTACACCGCGCTATGTGTGTCAGTGCTACCCGTGCAGATCACTGGGGCTGGTTATTTCGCGGGGCTTACTTCCACTCCCTCCTGGCTCTGAATCCTCTCCTCCCGCCGGTGCACTGGGGTGGGTGAGTGCTCGGGTCCCGCTGGGTCGTGGCTCCGTATTTCATCCGCCTCGTGGTGTGCCGTGTCCTCTCAGGTGTAGCTGCACGCTGTGCGCTTCCCTGTGTATTCTGGTCTCTCTTTTAGGAATAGTTGTATTTTCTGTATTTTTATAGATATATATAGTTTTGGGAGGAGATTTCTGCCGCCCTGCTCATGCCGCCGTCTTCCTGGAAGTCCTCCTGTGTTTTCTTATAGAATTTTTATAATTCTTATACTTATGTCTATAATCCATTTGAGTTACTTTTTGTATATGGTGTCAAACAGGATAAGATTCCCTTTTTTGAACATGGCTCCCCAATATTTCCATCACCACTTGCTGAAAAATTATTCTTTACCCATTTAATTGCCATGGTACTTTAGTTGAAAATGACCTGACCATATATGTGACGTTCTGTAAGTGGACTTTATTCTCTTATGTCCTCAACCATTTCACTCGGAGGCCACTAGTAAAAAAATGAGGTCACCAAAATAACGCCTAATCAGAGTACCTCACCCCACCTATACTTTAGTTTTCAAATGGGTAGTTTATTATCGATCAAGCCATTTATACAATGAAAGAATCTAGTCTGTGTAATTATGGTGGTCAAAAGATCATAGTCTGAGAAAACTGCATTTTAAATAATCTGAAGGGGGATTGGCCTGGTCCGTCTCTGAGGATCCGGTGAAATCATCCTCTGCTACTCAGACTGACCTGAGAGTTATTTTATATCAACAGGGACTTCAGACTTTGTCATATCTTTTCACGCTGGGATGTTGGGTGGAGAGAGATGATAGAATCTCAGTACTGGGAGAGATACTACGGAGCTTGTAGTTCAGTGGTTTGACACTAGGATCCTCTTTATCATGTATAATATCTTCACTCAGTTATCAAGCTTTGACTGGACCCCTACAGAGAGGCCAACATTACTCCCTCCCTACATTAGGCAGCCCATTCATCTAAGGACACTCTCATCTACTTTAAAATTCTTTCTCACATTGTGCAATTTCTTGATCTTGAAACTTTCACCTATTAATGCAAGTTTGTTACCCCAGGTGGATTCTGTCTGGGCATCAGAAATGTGAAGACACTTTTAGGTACTATCCTAATCTCCCCACCCCACTCAGTATTATGGGTAGGAACTAAGGGAACTTATTTTAATATCCCTCACTCTTCATGTTATACAGTCACATTATAGAGTTGTATGCTTCCTAATCATCTCATTCTCCAATTTGAATAGTTCTTCTTCAAAATCCTCCTTAAATGGTTAGCCCAAAACTAAACATAATTCTCCAAGAATGGTCCCAGAAGAAGTACAGTGGGAAAGTCAAGTGCCATATTCTTTAAGGCTTCCCAAGCCCTTTGTCTTGCCCAGTAGTCACAGTGGGACACACACCTTTCCTGCTCCCTGAGGAAGGGGCCTCAATCAGTCAGGGGACTCTCTGACTGAGAGTCATGTTCTCTAGTGAAACAGGATGTAGAACATGGGAATTAAATGGTAGGGAGAACACTGATCTCTGGGCTCACAAACCAGCCTTAATAGTACATTCTGTGTTAGGAATAATGACAAGGTGCACATAGTGTATTGTCTCAGGTCCAGTAGTGTCCTTCTTACTTATCCAAGTTTGTTGTGGTTCGGATAAAAGCTAAACCTTCTCCAAGTGTTTTTCTTCTTCCAAAATGACACTATATTTAATTTTTATAAAACTAAGGGAAAAATTGAAATTCACATTAATGTGTTTTTAATTACATACCTTTTACTCAAATAACAATCACTATAACAGAAAGTTTTCAATCATATGTAATGAGGACCTTTAGATGCTAAACAAAATGTAAGTAAAATCCTGGGATAGGAACTCTTGCCAAATACAAAGTGTTATTTTCCTCTTTCTCTAGTTTCACTATATGCCAAAAGGCCCAGTACTTAGACATATACGGCATCTACTAATTACATTTCAAGAATCAGGCAGTGATCATAGTTATATTTCACAAAATGATCATATTCTCATGAAGAAAGTCAAACAAGATTATGTGAAGCAATTCACACTGAAGCAAGTATAAAAATAGACTCTAGTTTCCAAAAAGAGAATATAGAATACAATATCATTCTCAGTTTTATCCTTCTGGCTTTACTGATCTACCTTTTTGGTGGATAATGGAAGTTCTTCATAAAGCAATTCATCATTGGAATACAGCTTTAAAAAAGAGCCTCTATCTTTTTCTTTCTTGGCATGTGCCATACTTTTAAATTAAGTATTGTGTCTTTACTTGTGTTGTGGACTGAATGTTTGTGTCCCTGCCAAAATCCATGGTTTGAAGCCTTCACTCCAGTGTAGCTATATTTGAAGATAGGTCCTCTAAGAAAGTAACTAAGGTTAAATGAGGTCATAAGGGTGAGGCCCTGATCCATAAAATTAGTGTCCTTTTAAGAAGAGACATCAGAAAGTATTCTTTCTCTCATCTCCCTCCTTCTCCCCCCCCACTCCCTCTCCCTTTTTATCCCTCTCCCTTTCTCTCTCTCTTTCCCTTTGCCTCTCCCTCTCTCTCTCTCTTTCCCCCTTTGTCCCTGTATCAGCAAAGGACATGTGAGGACAGTGAGATGGCGGCAAACTAGGAAGAGAGTTCTCACTAGAAAGTGAATCAGATGTAACTTTTGACTTTGAACTTCTAGCCTCCAGAATTGTGAGAAAACAAATGTCTAACGTTTAAGCCACCCAGTCTGTGGTATTTTGCTATGGCAGCACCTCCCATCCACTCTTCCCCAGTAAACCAATACAACTTGTTAAGTGGTTGTCTATGCCAGTTAGAAAACAGGCAGTCTCACGAGGCAGTCACTACTACCTTCATTGGGTTTACAACTGCACTTCCAAAGACATTGTGTAATTTTAACTGTATTCTTTTCAAAGGAATTTTGGGACACCTTTAAATGTTCTCATTTTATTCAGAATATTTGATATTAGAACTCTCTGTAAGATGGTTCTGAGACCAATTCCTATGTTTGTGCAGACGTGCGCCCCCATACCAACAATTTTCTGGACACCAACTTGGTGCCCTGTATTCAACTTATTCTGACACTATCTATCCAAAGAGCATCAGGTTCCATGGGCTAAGTGCCCAGTCCAACAAGCCTGCCCCCCAAAACTTGAGATGCAGTTGCAAGCCCAAGTGTGTGCTTCTGACCCCACTGGCTACAGATTGGAGGTTCCCATGACCCCCTCCATGTACTTCAGCCTCCAGCTGCAAGTCCAGGTGGTTACCTGCACCTCTGACTGACCAGTCATAAATCAGAGGTTCTGATGAATCCATCCCTGGGTTTGCTTAACTTGATAGATCAGCTCACAGAACTCAGCAAACCCATTTACCCACTAGATTACCAATTCATAATAAAAGGATGCAACTCAGGAACAGCCAGATGGAAGAGAGGAACAGAGCACAGATTGTGGAGAAGGCGGGTGGAGTTTCCCTGCTGTCACCGGCTGCACCACTCTTCCAGCTCCTCAAAGTGCTCAGCGACCCAGAGGCTTTTGGAGATATGAGGAGAAGGAGTTCAGAGTCACAGGGAAGCCAAATAGAATGAAACTAAAGTCAAGAAAGAAGGCAAGCAAGTTTATTATGTTCTGTATCAGAGTGGGCCCTGCCCTAGTGTCTGACAGTCCCTGCCTGCCTACTGTGAGGCTTTTTTTATGGCATTTCTGGCAGGGCAGAAGTCCTTGACTGACAGTTCTTGGCCCTTGAGGCCTGATCTGATTGGTGAAATGAGGACAAGGGCTGGGCTTTGATGTTTCTTATCTGGGGTGTCCTGGACATTCCAAGTCACTCCTGGCCCATGTGGCTTCACCTGATCATCTCCCCAAGTTATTCTTGGTGGGCTTTACTCTTTCCACCTACTTGTGTCCATCTTTCTGCCTAACAGAACCTCATCCCCCTGGGTTTTTATGGAGGCTTCATTACCTAGGTAAGATTGATTAAATCATTGGCCATTGGTGATTGAACTCAACCTCTAGACCCTCCCCGCTGAGAGCAGGGTGTGGGGAATGAGACTGAAAATGCTAACCTTCTATCACCAACCTCATACTTAGGTTACCTATGGGCTTTCCAAAAGTTGCCTCATTAACATAAAAAAGACACCTTTCTACCTCTTGGGAAATTCTGAGGGTTTTAGGAGCTGTGAGCCAGGAACTGTGGGCAAAGACCAAACACACATGAGAAATACACTTTGGTCATCTGAATAACCAAATCTGTATTTCTTATAAATCACAATTTCACACTCAGAAAGACCATTATCTATAGGGAACATAATACCAAGGTGTGGATGATAATCTGGGTTAATTCATCCCTCTTTAAGAGTCCTAAATTCTAAGCTTCCAGGTATCAAGAAAAATGACACAGACTCTTGTCTAGCTGCAGGCCACTGGGATGCCTTAAATGTGCCAGCACAGAGTCTGTTTCCACAAATCCTAGAGAGAGGATTAGAAAAGCACATTCCCCACTGGCTCTGCCTAGGGAATGTCCTCAAGTCCAGCTCTGCCCAGACTCTGCTCTCCTACACAGGCTACACTTCCCAAGCCTCAACTGCTCAGACATCCTCCCCCTTCACCACAGACTGGAAGCAGGTCTTCGGAAAATGTGACCTCATCCTGGAGGTAACTTGGGTTCATTTACAGCAGAGAGGACTGATGAGACTGCTGCCAACCTTCAGACAAGGGAGGAGGGGTAAGAGGGGAACTGGAGCAGAAAAAGGGAATTCAGCACTACCTATAAATCAATTTTGAAACATTTGCAAGGTTGGACTTTAAATTATCCTGCTCTTTTTACATTGCAATGGGTAGTTTAGAGTCTTGCTATTCAGTGTGATCCTAAGAAGCAAAGGTACCACCTGGGAACTTGTTGGAAATGATAATCTCAGGCTCCACCCCAGACCTACTGAATTAAAACCACATTTTCACACAACTGCCCAGGTGATTTGTTTGCACATGAAGGTTTGAGCAGCGCTGGTTCTCAGGATCAGGAGTAAGAGCCCGGAGGCTGAATCTCGGGGGAAATATATTAACCCTACTAGTTCTAATCCTAAACAGGCCCTGAATGAACTCCTTTGAACTCCTCGCTCCCTCTCCCAATCTCCTGAGGCCTCCTTTCCATCAGGGCTAGTCCCTTCCTGTCCCCTGAGACAGAATCCTGCACTGTTCCTCCATCAGAAGCAAGCACTCAGTCCTTTAGGAGTCTCATTTCAAGGTTATTGACATGGACATTGAGAAGGAAGAAAAGAGCTACCATACCATACCTCATAGGATCCTCTGGTAGGAGACAAAATTCAGACAACTTGCTGAAGGGTGACGTAAATAGAGATGTGTTGTATGAAGTTTTTGCTTTAGGCAGAATTTTAAATTCATGTACATGTCAGTTTAAAAAACAAACAAAAAAGTTTAGCTATTAAAAGCAGCTTCCAGAGAGACATGGGAGTGAAAAGAAACATGAAGGAATAGAAAAAAGTATTTGGTAGTACAAACGTATTTCCAGAGTGGAAGGAAGATGAGGAGGGCCAACATTAGGGGCTCCTCTCCCCACTTCCCTTCTCTTTCCCAGGCATTCCCAGTACTAATGTATAGTTGAACTTCAACCTGAAATGGTCAGAAAAGAGAAAAGAATTTGGTGTCTGGCTGTGGAAGATGGGCCAAGTAGAGATAGAGAAGCAGCTGCGGCAGATCAACAGCAGGGTAAAAGACTCTCCCCTCAGCCTCCCCAGTGAAAAAAAGAAACAGTACAAGGAAGAGCATGGAAACTCCCAAGATCTCCTCAGCAGTTCCTGCCATTTAGAGGAGGGCACATTCTTCTACAGGCGCCCTTTAGGAGCCAGCACAACCCCTTATACAAAGAAGATTTTAGTCCATGTCTGTTGCCTGGTTTTTTGAAAACCTAGTTCTTTTCCAGTAAGATGGTGATAAGCTGCACTCTCCTGCATACAGATTAAGTAGCACTTATCAAATTTCTTATGGATCAATTTTGGACCTCACAGAGAAAATAATGGGAACTGGTGACCCCCCGGGAGTTAAATGTGTACCCTGAACCGAGGCAAAGGCTGCGGGGCTCCACTGAACTGTGAGGTGAACTCCTGGAGCTTCAAACAACATGGGTCAAAGTTCTGAGATGGAATGGGGAGTGAATGATCCCAAGAATGCTGGAAACAACTTGGTAACTGAGTGGGAGTGAAGGGAGGAAGGGGAATGGCCAGGAAGGGAAAGGGTGACATGTTTAGATCAATTTAAAAGAGTAAAAGAGATTTAATTGCCTTGACAGGTTCAACAACATGCTGGAAGCTGAGAGGAGAGGGCCCCGCCGCTTGGCTGGGGCAGACAGCAAGTTAAAGGGAGGATATAAAAAGGTCAGCAAAATCCAACCTCCTCTTGAGCTACTGCTGTTATTTTAACTCTGCACAAGGGGTCACAGTGTTCCATCCCTGATAATAGAAGGATGTTGGGAAAAGACCAGAGAAGGCACACGCACAAAGAGAATTCACCAAAACAAAGGCCAGATTTCCTTCAGAGAGAAATAGACTGGCTTTTGCCTGAGACTTTTGTAGTGAAATACTGTGGCTTTCTTCTTCCCCAGCTGTCCTACTAGGATAATGAATTGAGGAAGGAGGGCATTCTTGCTAGCTACTGGCAATGCGTATCCAGTTGTGGACGTTCTTCTTTGATGATCCTCTTTCTGGTTTGCCTACTGGTACCCAGGACTTCCTTCAGACAGGCTGGGCTGTAGAGGAAGCAGGCTGAGGCAGAAAGCACCCACTCCGCAGCAGCTGGCAAGGCTGCAGTGGCCGCCCACTCTTGTGGGCATGCCCCTCTGTCCCCCAGCCTGTGGCACAATGGCACAATTACCCATCCACATGTTTGCACTCCTCACTGATTGTGTGTCCCTTGAGCAGCAGATCTGCAGTCTCTATCCTTTTATAACGATGGTGGATAGAGTACGTGCTCAGGGAGTGTTGGACAAATGCAATACAGAAAGAGTCTCCATGAGTCTGAGACTCCCAGCAAAGCTAAACCACGTGGCATCAAAGTGCGTAACTGTCATCCAACACTGGAGAATGGAAAATTGGAAAGGTCACTGCTTTCAGGCACGGAAGCCTTTCCCTCCCCTGTATCTCTAGCCATAGTGTCATCTTGCAAGAAACAAAGTCCAAGGGAATGATAAAGCTATGAACTGCCAGAAGTGGAAAAAGTGACAATTTCCTATTTGTCATAATTTCCTCCTCATCCTCACTTCACTGCTCTACTCCACCCCCAAGACCACTCACCTCCACAGTATCTGACACCCACACCCTGCAACGACTCTTGCCACCCTCCAGGAATGCTGGCCTCCTGTTCTGGTAGCTCTTCAGGATGTGAAAGAAAAACTGAATGCCAACTAAGGGACCAAGACAAATATATTCTTCAACTTTCTTTAGTACCCTGCAAGAACCCTAACCATGCTATCTTCATAATAATTCTTCGTGTTCACAACTGACTTATTTTTCACATTTTGGAAGTGAGGGTTTCTGCTCCCAACCTGAGATTTTGCAAGGCTAGAGAGTACCAACATGATTCTAAATTACACCAGTAAACCATAACAGGGATGGTTCCACTTTAAAGACAAAAGACATTTTTCCCATGTATGACAGGTTAATGAAGAAGGAATGCAGAAGGATAACTGGGGACTGCTGAGATATTAAGGCTTTGACCAAAATCATGACTTTTCTTTTAAAAAATGGCTTTATATTAAGTTGCTTAAGAATTTAGATCATTTTGATGAGAGCCCTTTGCTTGAATTTAATCCAGTGCCTGAGAAATACCTGGGTTTGCAACAAATAGCTGTAAATGTCCATAGCAAAGCAGGGAGGCACACATTTATAGAAATTTACTGCTGTAGATCTTCCTAACATGCCTGCATGTCAAGGGAAAGAAGTAGTCATTAGAAAAATACAGTATTTACCATGAATAAAGTATATGGCTAACCCCTAATCAAGTATTTATGATCTATTTTTAAATTAGGCTTAAGTTTTATAAGGAAGTTCATATCTAACTTGTAACTCATTCAACAGCCAAAGTTGCCAAGTTTCTGAAAGTTACAAGTGAACACAAAATCTATTCAAACTCACATATGAATTTAATGGGAATAAGAGGACCATGAATGCCAAATTAGACTTGGAAAAATTTCCTGGAAATTTTAAACAGTCAGTGACTCATCTAAGTATTTTCCTCTCACTTGCTCTACTTCCAACTGGTATTTATTTATTTATATTTAGAAATTGTCCCTGCTTTTGGTCAACTCATCATTTCTCCATTTTTAAAGTACATGAATGATACAGTGTATCTTAGTCACAAGCCTAATTTAGACTATGATCTCTACTTCCCAAGATGAAGTATATCCCCAAGAGACAAAGAGAAGATTTCACATCAAATTATAATTTGGTGCTATTTTATTCCATTGTCTCATACATGGGTGAATCTGATTATAAAAACTTCAGACAACCAAGAGTAGATTGTAAATCAAAATCCAGCTATTAAAATCCTAGAAATGTAGGGAAGGGGAGAGTAGGAATGACACGAATAGTTATATGGTTTGCTTTATCTTGATTACCCCACACGGAACACAAATGCCATTATTTCTGACCATGGGGGCATTTAAAGTAAGACTGAGCCAGAATCAAAGCCAAAACCAAAACCAAAACGTCTTCTTTTCCTGCTCTACTTTCTTCTTACTTGCCCCCAAACTGCCTGAGAATCCCTCTTCCAGTTTCCTTTTCCTGAGCCTCAAGACAGCCCTCACATAGCACGCCATGTATGGGGACTTACTGGTTACTAATCTCAACTGAGGGAGAGCTGATGTTCCATAAGAACACACATTCTGTTCAAAGGTTGATGCCATGAACTTACAGGTAGATTTTATTTAGTGCCATATGACTCTATGTTTTTAATGAAAAACTCTGATTATAGGGTGGAAATGAGAACTGCTCAAGGATAGGTCAGGAATTACAGGATGGCGGGAATGTGGGTTTAACTACAAAATTCAGAGATGGAAATCACCCAGTTTATGTTTATAAACCCCTTATACTGTATCTAAACAATACAAAACTGTGCAGAGTTTAATTCTACAATGTCCTACAGACTATATCTTATTCTCCATTCTTCTATTAATGCCCTGCTTGAAACCACCAGGACTTCTTAGCCTTGCCTCCTAGATTCTACTCATCAGGCAAACTGGTGCTTAGTGAGTAAATGTACTCATGTATTCTTCTCTTACGAAATCTTTCAAGGTTCCTCACTGCCCTCAGAAAAATAAAGTATGATGGAATGAGAAGAACATATGTTAGGACCAGTGCAAGGCTGGATTTCAATCACAGTCTATTCCTAACTGACCTCGGGCAAGTTCCTTGGTCTGTCTATGCTTCAGTGTTTTTCCTTGGTAAACAACATCTATTCATGGTTGAAAGGATTACATGAGGAAAAAAGAATGTAAAATGTCTGGCATATATTAGGTACTCAAACATGACAGTTGGACTTTCTTTTTCCCCACGGTCCTCCAAGATATGTCAACTTACTTTTCCAATCTCAGCACACTTTTACTCCTCACTGTGTTAGAGTTAAACAGAATGATACAAATCCTATTATACAATTTTGTTTATGTTCAGTTCTGAGCTGCCATAACTAAGATCTTTACTTGTTTAAAGAAGTGGTGTCAAGCTATTCCTTGATTAAGCCAATGTATTGGGACCAAACCAAATTCCCCAATAAATGGGAGATTTATAAAAAACATCTCCTGAGATGTTTTATTTTAAAGTTAGGATCTCTACCTTTACAAATTGCTTCACAGCTTAAGAAAAATGTACCATGTGTGAAATGTAGCTACTGGTGAAGGACAGGCTGCTTCTAGTTAGCCCATGATGGATTGTCTGCAGATAGCATGAGCTGTGGATTATTAGAATGTAAACAGTAATTCTGACATGGAAAGACTCAAAATTAATCACTTCCATGCCTTAGTCCAGAATCCTCTTTCCCAGCATGAGGAAGGCAAAAGAGAATGTTCTTGGGACAAAGGCATTTTGCTAAACTTACGCTCTGGTGAATGCATTTGGCTATTGATAATAGGGACAAGTTTCAGTACTAGTGGTTCTCATTCAATAGGACAACTGCACCAGACACTGCTTAGTAAAAAAAGTTATTTTTATAAGCCATATCTGCAGTTGCTTCCAGACTTCCATTTTTCATTTTAAGCTGGAAAGGCTCTGTGTGCATATTTAATGGTCTATTAAATACCAGGAATGTGCTTTGTTAGAGATTCAAATAATAGTGCTCCAATAAAGAGTCCATCCTTGATGCTCAGTGACATAAAAATGTGTTCAAGTCTCCTCCCACCCACTGTCATTGTTGTTGTTATTATAGTTAATACTATTCCTGGGGTAACCAAAGCTGGTGTGGTGACCATCAGAGACCCTCTGAGCAGCCTCTAGAACTCAGTCTGTCACACCCAAATCAGCTGGCAAAGTACTGGGGAGACAGAGAAAGAGGCCAGGTTTTTAACTAATTTTGAACTGTTTTCTGCAAGAAAGGAAATTGAGGTGCCTCCAATCCTTTTTTATGAGTCTGAGACTGTTCAAACTACGCATCTATTTAAATAGCTAAGTTCAAGCCAACCCTAAATAAAATGGTTTTAGAATAAACATTCTCAATAACAAAATTCTAGAACACAATTAGGTCATATTTTTCTGATCCTTTTTGAGGAGTGAGTTAGGAGACAGAGCAGTGCCAGTGGGCATATGAATCACATCAGGATATGGAGGTTGAGAGGGCGTCACCAACAGGTTCAAGCAGGAGCACATTTTCTAAGAAGGTATAAATACAATTTTTATCTCATGTACATTTCCAGTCTTTTTGCATTCACATAGGTATTTGTTTATTTAACCTATTTTTTATCAAGACTTACACTGTATGAGGCCTCTCATAGGTACCAGGAATGGGTGCAGAGCAAAAATTGGCATGGCCCTAGACTTCACTGAGGTGACCATCTAAGTGAGTATATTAAAAAAAAAAAAAGATGTCTACATTCCCAAAGATAAAATTTGAGTCATTCTGTATAATTTTATAACCCCTTCCTCCTAAATTAATATGGCATCTTGAGTATGTTCCTAGAAGGGGAAATAACAGGATGACCTATCAAAGGACATAAGGTGAGCCTTCTTATTTTGTACCAGGCAAGCGTCAGATACAGAGCAAAGACTTCCGATACAAAACAAATTCAAAATGTAATGAATGCTCATTGGGCACAAACTTCAGAAGTTATTCAGCTAACTCAATCTTCAAGGTTAAACCTAGTTTTGCATAGAGTCCAGGCTCCTGATTTCTGGTAGCCTGGCTCACCCAGATTGGAGGACTCCCTGCCTAAAAACCACTTGCCCTAGAATGCAAGCTATCCCTGGTCTCCATGAGAGCACATCTCTGCTGAGGAATCCAGACCCCCCCTGGAGCAAAGCAGGCAAAGTCAGTATTCCAGAGACTCTCTAGTTATTCATTAAACCTGCTTCCCTTTCATCCAGGGCAAAAAGCTAGAGCATATTTTACAGCGCATTTGCATTTATCGTGGCTACAAGACTGAGTTACATAATGAAATATGGTTGCAGGTGATATATGCCATTTCCAGGTCTGACCCATAAAAACCTTCCATGTAATCCTTCTCTCTCTCTCTCTCTCTCTCTCTCTCTCTCTCTCTCTCTCTCTTTTCCCTTGTCTACCAGCTGGTCGACCAATGTTAATACCCAGGATGACCCTGGAAGCCATTTGCTGAAGGTGAGAGAGGAGCAGTACTCCCCACGACCACCCCACCACTTGACTTTATATGAGAAATAAACTTCTAACGTTTTAAGCCACAGAGATTTAGGAGTTTTCCTTTTACAATTGCCAGAATTATACAGTTAAATTAATGAAGGCCTTAATCAACATAGCATTCAAAAAGAAACACTGTTAGCGTTATTTTGTGATTTCTTAAATTTAATATAAAATGCCCAGTAATATTTGCTTGTTCTATCTGCTTTTGTCAACATGACCTGAGACAGCCTTTCTGGGCCCCTGCAATAGCCTCCTATTTGGTCTTGCATCAGACTGTCCTGCAATCTATTGCCTATATAATTCTATGAAATAAATCTGATACTGAAATTCTTCTGCTTAAAATAACTTAAGACTTACCAACTAAAGTTTACATTTCTTAATTTGCCATTCAAGCTCATGCACAATCTGGCTCCCACCTACATCTCTAGCCTTGTCTGTTCAAGTTTCTCTAAAAAGAAAAAGCCAGAGATCGAGCCACCCATCATCTGTGCTTTCGCTCATGTTGTTCCTCCCACCTAGAATTTCTTGAATGTCTCCCCTGCTGCCTTTCAAGATTCAGCTCAAATGTCACTTTCTGGGTAAAGCTTTCCCTGATAGTCACAAGCTGAACAATAACTCTCTCCACTATATTCACAAGGTAATATCTTCACATATAACTATGATTTGTCTATTTTTGTAGTCATCTTGACTATCATATTCTTACCTCTTTGTAGACAAGATTCAGTCTGATCCATCTTTTCACTGAGGTACAATGCCTGATATATGGCATTCAAGAAATTTTTATTGAATAAAAAGTAAATGAAGACAAAGGGAAAGAAGAGGGATATGAAATACTTGAGGTCCTCTTCTACACTCTAGGAAGTTAAGCTCTATGTTTCTTGCATGGAAGTGAAGAGACAAATTCTTGTGTGACTTCCATATCCTTCTTTTCATTATTTCCCTCACATACACAAAACAAAGGAAAACAAATCATTAGTGGCACAAAAACTCCCATGACAGATCTTCAGTGCTCTCTCCACCATTCTATGTCATCTGAATCTTCTAGGCTTTTTGATTCTGTGTTACTCTCTGGTATTTAATATTAATTTACATGGGTGCTGACACTTTTGCCTACCATAAGCAAGTACTTATGATTCTTCACATCCATAGATGTCTAATAATAAGTTTTTTTTAACTTATGAAAGCTAAGATAAATGTTATAAATCACTGATTGATTCCTTTCTCAGAACTTTCAAGACAATACATTGTCAGCAAATATTTTGAAAGGACCTCAAGAAAGAAATTACCCTGGTTGAATTTCAACAGGCAATTAAAAGTAAAAGAAACAGCTAAACAAGTTAACCTTGTCCCATCCTCTGAAACATTACAAGATGCCAGATACCTTATCCACTGGGGTCATTCCATAGGTTCCCCCAATGGTCTGGCTACACAGGGCTGGACACATACAGATGTTGGTGGTAAGTTATCCCCCTCTATTTTTCTCTCAAAAAAGTTGTTCAAAGTGCCAGGTTTGGTAAATTGGGCTCACTTTAAACCCTAACTGATGTCAAAACTGAATGGCTTCCTATTTTACAACATTTCTAAGAACCCAGCAAAGACACATAGAGTAATACTATGTAGGAGACTAGCATTTTTGGGGAAACTACTGCTTGATCAATTTACCAATGCAATATTTCTGGAGGATGGTGCAGGCACAGACAGGGCAGTTTAATTAAAGCCAAAGCTGCAATTTCCTGAGTGAGAAGTCATATCACTTAAAAGGGTCACCTGTTTTGCTCAGTGAAAAGGCTGACATTTGCTGATCTACATAATAAATATTTCTTCTTTGTAACAATTTCCTATTCTCCTAATATTGACATTTTTACATCTAAAAAATTGAAATTGAAGTATAATTTCTAAGGCTTTTATCAAAAAAGTTGCAAATATTAAAAAAAAAAGATTTAGTCCCCTATTATGACTTTTTAAATTCTTGCTATATATATACCATCCCATGCCCAGTGGCATCCTGAAAAACCATGGAAAAAAAATACTTCATATTAATAAGGTCACTATTTTCATAGCTGACACTTCAATTAGTTCCAACAAAAATTCTATTCTCTGGTATATTTATCCAAGACAGCCTCACCCATTGGTGCCTTCCACATTGTAGAAGCTCAATAAATATTTGGGGAATTGAGGAATGAATGTCAGCCTCCATGTGGTTTGGCCCCAGATCCCAGAGCAGTAAGTACTCTTTGGAGAAAGTATACTAAGGAGAACAAGAAAGTCTATGGTGACACACTCTGGGTTTCTCTTTGGGGACATTGCTAAGACTTCAGTTTCCAATAACAAGAAATTGGTCCTTTCAATATGGGGCCTAATTATCTCCCAAACCACACTGAGTTAGTGTCCTTTGCCTTCTCACAGATTTCAGGGCTTGAAGAAATTGAGGGTTCACAGTCCCTAGAAATCTTTTCCTAGTCTTAAAGTAGATATTATATATTTGATGGGATATTTTAAGCTCCTCCCATAAATAAATCTTCATCTACCCCTGACTCCAGCCAAACAGATAAAACAAAACATGTAAAACTGCTAGCATGCTCAGCTTTCCTCCTCCCCAGTTCTCCTCACAGTCTTCATCCCTGTGTGTCAAAATTCTGCTTCTCTCTCCAATGACTGAAATGTCCAGGCAATCCAGTATTCAGACATCCAGTAGACAAGAAGAGCCAACAAAGGAAGAAGGAGAAGAAAACAGCCAGTTAAAAAGAAGGAAATCTAGCAAGTCTGAGGGAAAGGAAACCTAGAGAAGGAAGTGTTCCAAGACACCACATCAGGAGAGTGAAATGCTTCTGCAAGGGCAAGAAGGCTGAAGGCTGATAACCAACCACTGGCTCCAGCAAGACCATTGGGCATATCGATGAGCACCAAATGCAGGGGTGTAGACAGAGACCCCAATACCATGGCATGCAGAGAAAACAAGGGAAGGGGACGTAGGGACAGCAAGTCCAGACAAGCTTTAAACATTGTGATAATGAAGGAAAAGTAAGGTCAAAGGTGGTTTGTTTGTTTCAAGATAGGTGCATTAAGGTAGGTGTGTGAGCTGATGGCTATCATCCAGTAGCTATAGAGAAACTGATGATGCAGGAGAGAAAAAAGGATAATTGCAAGCATGAAATCTTTTGGAAGGAGAGATCTAGGGTACTAATCAAAAATCTAGGTCTCATGTTCATTTTGTATAGAGATGTGTTTTATTTTATTTCATGTTATTGTCTTTATCATTATTATTACAGAGATAAAAGGAAAGCAGCAGTATCTACCTGCCAATAGAAGCTAGTAGGTTGGCAGAACTGAAAGTGAGATGGGGTTGTCCTCACTCGATGACTCTATTTCATTTTCTTAAAAGTCTTAAAAGATGTAGAAGGGGTTCTGGAAAGCATCTGGTTCAATTATTTTGTCTTGCATTTGGGGTAGTCGAGATCTAGGAATGTCAAGTGTATTCCTAAGATTACAAAAATAATTGAACGCGTCCTCTGAAAGAGAACCCAGGGACTTATATTAATCATGCCACCTCCCACTTCCTTCTCCAGCGTAATCAAGAGCTGCAGGGATGAGCGCCCCGTCCAAGGAGCGAGTGCTCACAGTTAGAGCAAGGAGGCAAGGACTTACAGGACAATAAACCTTGACTATCTGCAGAGCCATCTCTTCTTCCCATAGTAAACACTCTTATTTCTAACAATCCATACAGCCAGTCTTCTCAAAACATTATCTTTAATAAAAACACATTGTCTGCCAAAAGTGGGAATTGGCATTCTCTCAAACTTGCCTCAAATCCAGTCCTTTCACTACAGCTTCATGTCTCACGCTTGTGTTACCCTCACTTCATTAATTCCTATGAATTGAGGCCAAAATGTTCAGCCTTAAGCTGACCAGAGCAAAGCATCATATTCATATTACACATAGACTGCACAGGTGTTTTAAAGTTATTTAAAACCAGAACAAAGAACATAGAGGAATTTTAGAAAGTAAGATAATCTTGGTTCTAATTCCAGATACTAGAACATTTTTTCCACAGACTTCCAAGAGATACATCAAATCTAAACACCTAATTCCCTCAATAAATACCAACATGTTCCTAGATGACAGACATACTTGCACTGAAATTCATTAACTAAAGTCCCATGACATTGGCTTTAGCTATCATGATTTGTTTTAGGCATTAAGACAGTATCCAGATGTTTACAAGGTTAGTGCTGAAATAAGTATCCTTCAAAGGGTTTACATTAAGTTTGAAATCTCCTATTACAAACCACAATAATTAGGCTTTTCACTATCAGTCTCTAAATCTGTCACCTAGAATAAACATTCAGTTAACTTAAAATGTTCAGTAAGTTTTTCTGGTAAATCAGTTAAACATGCTTACAGTTCTAGGGACATGCAAACCCAGTCTACTTCTAGTAATTCCTAATTAAGCCTGCAGCACATTAATCAGTGTTGATAGCCACTATGAATTTTATTAGAAAAGTTAAAAGTTGGACAATTTCACTTATTCCAAATTATGCCAATGAGAATTTTTAAAGCACTACTGGGCTATTTCACTACTTTTCATTCCAGGAAAAATCATAGTCACTATCTTCTTGTCTATTCATGAGTCTTATACACATGCTGAAATCAAAGAGAAAAAGTTGCAAATATTAAAGAGTCATCTAAAAGTGGTTATAAAAAGATTACTTACTTTTCTAGCATTTAGCATTCTGAATTTATTTCAATTAGTTGTGGGTAAATATGATCTCCACTCTGAGTTTGGTTGATAAACAATTCAAAGGAAAATGATGACTAGGGAAAATACGTGCAGGATTAATATCCTTAGCCGTAAAATAAATCTATGCAGCAATAGAAAAATAACTACCTCAATAAAATGGATAAAAGGCACAAACAATGCTCAATAAACATTTGTAAAAGATTTTTCATATTGAAAGTGAAAAACGCATATTAAGATTAATTTTTATCTATCAAATTGTCATAGTTTACTTAAGTATAATCTAGAAAGGTGACAGGTGTTCTATGAAGTTTCTTAGCTGCTACTGATTAGTGTATTAGGTGATACATGTCAACTTTATCAATGACTATTTGCCAATATATGTCAAATGTATGCATTCCATTTGATCCAGCAAGTTTACTCCTAGGACTGTACTTTCAGAAAATGAAATGAATATTTTAATAAAATAATGTGCACCAAGTAATATTTATGAGAATGCAAACCTGTACACAGATCAGATAACTGGAGGAGGTATTTGTTAAATAGATTATAATATTTCATACAATAGTTACACTATAGCCATTTAAAAATTTAAGAGGTTTCCTTTTATATATCTTTAATTAGTTAAAGCTACAGAACAACATGCACAATCTGATTCAAATTTTGTTTAAATATATATGTACATGTGGAGCATGTGTATCTGAACTGGTATATATTAAAGTGTTATGAATGGTTAAGTCTGGGTGATCATGTTGAATGAACATTGATTACATAGCTTTCTTATTTGTGCTTTGTTTCTCTGTATTTTGCAAATTATCTACAATGAATTTATAGTATTCCAGAAAAAGTAAATATTTTTCTTGAGCCACTATTGTAACCATCTCATATCAGATTTACAATCTCCCTGTGCTACTTTTAAACTGCATTTATATCACTGCAAATAGCAAAAATAAAGCCACATGATATATATAGAGGTATTATAAACAGTAGCTTATATAAACAGTAATCAATCCTGTGAAAACACTAATTATCAGAATTTGGCACTAATGAATAGCTGTATCTGATCTGGAGTTTTGAATGGACTACACGTGACAGTAAGCAGAGTTCTTTCAATAGATACACACTTAGTGACTTCCAAGCTGTGCACTTTTGTGCATGTATGTTATACTCCAAATAAAAAGATTAAAAATAACTCCAGCCATTGACCCCTGACTTGCTTGTTATAGACTCAAAGCAGAGGAAGAATCCCTGAGAGATTATTGACAATAGCCCCTCACCTCACTTCTTCAGTGCTACAGATAAGAAATGGTGGAATAGCTTGTATGTCATTTCATTGTTGGACAGCCTGATAAAATCTGATTCCTCACAATGAACCACAAAGAATCTGCCTCATTTCAACTTCCAGACGAGTGTGAGCTAATCAGATACAGGCGTCCTTGAATGCAGATAGTAAGAGGATCATCAACCACTGAGGCATAGAATGCATTTTGTCATCTGGCTTGGAAACTGTGGCTGCCACAGCGGCTCTGATGGCTGTATGAAGGACGATGACAGCAGTGCGCCCAGAAACTACAGCGCAGTCAACAAAAGTAAGAAGAGTGCAAACAGTAGAGCCAGAATTTCTAAGGCTTGGCTGATGGCGAACTGATTATCTTTTTCAAAGCCAGTGGTTCAGTGGTGTATGGATACCCAAAAAATGTGAGCTGATAGAGGAGAATCTTGCAATAACAGAAAGAGACAGTTCAAGTGCCGTCAAAGACTTTTGCTCCTTTTGAATAAAGGTTATACCTCAAACTGAGCTACAAATACAACTGGTGAATCATGTCTGCAGCCATATGAACAATTGCCTAAATTTTTTAAATGATGAACAAAACTTACAAAAAATACTTTTGAGGGAAGTTCATTTCTTTTGTGGATGGTTCAGCTCTTGAACCAGGTCATACAGTGAATAACTTATTATTAGATTAAGAAATACTAGCAAGCAAACGAAAGACAAGACACTTAACCTACAAGTCAGGACACTTGGATTTTACTCTTGGGTCTTCACAGAGAATTATGTAACACTAACCAAATCACCTGAGCTTGTACTATTTCAATTGATTTATTAGTGAAGTGTAACTGGAGCATTTAATCTTAAAATCTCACTTACTCTAATGAATCTGCATCTAAATCTAAGCTCTATGATTCTAAATTTATAATCTCATTCTGAAGGCTTCTCTGTAAAGAGAAAGAGGTCTCTCATTTTTCCAAACAAGATGTTTCTTTCATTTTTCTACATTTACAAAAGCTGTATTTGTATGTGTATTATAGAACCACTCCCATATCATTCCAGCCCCAAGGGGAAGGAGAAAGAGAGAGGGGTGCGTGCAAGCGAAGGCAAGCCTCCTGCCTCATCAATCAATGTCTCTGGATTGCCAGCTATGTATTTTGTGTTTCTTCCCTCACTTCCTCAGAGATTCTCTTAGTCCCCCTTTAATGCATTATAAAACTAAAATTAAGAAAGATCTCAAAGTACAATGAAGAGAGGAACATACAAACCCTTGGATAATCAGAGCAGCTCTGACTATAGTCCTCTCTTTCTGAAACTTCTCAGGCAGAGGGGATCTGTCCTCTAACTGCACAGGACTGCTCTCCACTCACTCTGAATAAGAACACCTGATGAACAGCACTACCTCCAGATATCATTCATCCACTCCACTACTACTTACTACTATATAATGTGGGAAATGCTTTGACCAATACAGAAGTAGAAGAGAGAGGGGCTTTGTTCTCCAAGAGCTCATAGCCTGATAGTGAAGAAAAAACTAGAACATGACATAAGTTACTGTCATGCAAGTTAGAAAAGAATAAATATGCACTAAGATGGGTACTTAGAAACCTACCCATGGGGTTTCTGAGAAGGGAAAGCATTCTTCCAAACTGCAGGGTTAAGAGAATGCTTCTTGAAAGGCAGGGCATTAGAGGAGGGCCCAGGCCAGGTAGAGATGAAGGGGAGAGGTACTGAGGAAGAAGAAAGTAGGCGAGAGCACCTGAAAAGGATTAGCAGAAGACCAGGTTGAAATACAGGATGGCTGGAACCCTAAAAACCTTGAATTCCAGGCTGAGGGAGTCACACTTTTTATACTACATACGAATCATTACAGATTTTATATTAGAAGAACAATATGACTGAATCATATTGTTTCATAGCTAAACTTCCCCAAACTAAAATATTTCTTCTGAAGATGTATCAGCTATGTTTCAGAGAAAATCCTCCAGGGAAATTTAAACACAGCTTTGTCTGGCACTGGTCATGGTAACATAAACTGTTGCTCTGCAAGATATTAGATGTACAACAAACAGATTTTATTTCATCTATTCAGCTCACATTTCTTGGACAATGTTGGGTTTATTTTTCCTGGGTTCAACCTTCACTGTCCACACTGGTGGCTTCCAGCCAGTTTAAGACATATATATATATATATATATATATTCATTTGAAGTGAAGCAATTAAGGACAAGTGCCCTTAATTTTGAGACATTTATGTGCTTTGGCAAGAGCACACTGGATTTTGAGAGCCAAGTGCTCCCTGATTCCTGGAATCTTGACAAGAAAGAACGTGTTTGACCATAAACTCTCAAAAGCCAGAGAGTTCCCTGAAGTTCTTTCCTGGCTCTAAGAAATGGAATGCTGGGCAATTATTAAATACAGTGCAGGCCACCTTAACCATGCAAAGATGAGGGAGCTATCAACGCTCCAGCAAAATGAGATCACACACTTGCAGATCCCATATGTTTCCTTTGTGATCTCCAGGTTTCCTCTGTGATCTAAGTAGAAAGAATGAAAAGTTGATTCAGGTTGGTGACACCTGTCTATGGTCCTGGAATCAAGTAAAAACTGAATCTTTCATAAGGTGTTGTAATCCGCAATTCTGGACTCCCTTGTCTGAGGAAAGGGGAAGCCCTGGAGAAAAGGGGCCGTGATCAAGGCTGCACGAGCTGCTTGGTGCAAGCACCGAGCTCAGGAACAAGGTCTTCTGAGTACAGACATCTTCTCTTGTACATACTTTAAAGAGTCTTTCTTGACTTTAAGTCATTTGATCAATATTGTTTACTACCTGAAAGGAACTCTGAAGACAAGCAAGTTAGAATTCTGCTTGGGCTTACTATTGTTGGAGGGAACACAGTGCCATCTATTTCAGGGTGGCACTTCAAATTTCTGAGGATCCCATACCACAGTTGAGTCTTTACTTAGAAGTTTGTGTCTGGAAAAAAAAATAAAAACAAAAAAGAGGTAGCAAAACTTTCCTGACCATTTTTAGCTCTGGTTGATTCTGACTCAGCCTCACTGGCATGCGTGATTGAACCATTTGTGTAGAACACGAATTCCATCCCAGTGCCCTCCATCCGACGTGTTCTCATTCCAGAGCCTGACAGCAGAACTGGTCTCCTAGCAACTCTGAACATTTTCTCTGCCTAGTCATCTGTAACAACTGGCTCTTTCTTTATGGCTGTCCTTCCCATCCTCTGTCCAGACAGATGAGAAGCCTTTCATGACATTAAAACGGCCTGTGGTCTAGACATAGACCTGCAGAATCAGTTGACATTGAATACCTTCCCTCCACCCTAGGTCTCTCTCTTTCTTTTCTGTCTTCCCTTTTCTGTCTGACTCTCTGGTCTCTCTGTCTCTCTCTCTTTCTCACACACACACACACACACACACACACACACCAGCAACCAGAATGGTTTTGAAATCTATTCTGAGTGATGACAATATTGTCCAGTAGTACAAAAAGCATGAAATGTCCCATATCTAGTGGTGAGCTCAGGAATGCCACTTCACCTCTTTGGTTACCTCATCATGTAAATGAGGGAGGGTGTATCTCCACCCCACAGTGTTATTGTGAGACTCAAAAGACATAAGGAATGATGAAGGGCTTTGAAATAAAGCCTGCATAGATGTTAGTTGTTACATTAACTGCATTAATTTTAACAATAAGCAAAGGAAATGTCCTTTAGATACATATTTAGGGAGAAACAACAGAGAAAGCCTGTGAAAACCCATCATTAAGTTCAAAGCTCCTATCATGAAATGACTGGAATTTATCCTTTCTTCAACATCTAAATTTCAAGTTGAACCAGACCCTCCCAGGGACCCAAAGAGAGTACCGGTTCCAAATGGTGGGAATATGAGACCAGCAAAAGCAAAATGCCATCATATCTAACAATTCTCTGATGGCTCAAAACAGCACCTGTTGGCCCAAGGCAAATCAATCAAGGGCCCTTCCAATTGCCTCCAGCATAGCTCAGGATTATTCTGTAAGAACTGACAGGTAGCAACTTTAAGCCTTCTCTGTCCTCTCTTTCAAGAGATAATAAAATATAACTGGAGTTGGAGTAGACAGGGTGCAGAAATACCTAAGGGGGAGAGGAACTTGGTCAGCTCTTAAAGTCCGTGGACTATAAACTACCTCCATTAAGTCCAGAGTTTATGGAACTTTTGTTTTTCTGTTTTATTTTTAAATTATCATTATAACTTCATTGTTTAGAACAGGGTCCAGTATTTGGTAGCCTTTCAATAAACATTTGAAATATGGGAGAAATTAATTAGTTAGGGCTAGCAAACTGCTCATTTTAACAGTGTTGATTGCATTTATTATGAATTTGACTAAAACTAATGTGATTACTACTATTACACTAAGAAATATGTGTCAATCATTTGATTGACAAGAAATGGATTGCAAGAAACAGGAGGCGTTGTTACCTCTTCTACTACCATCCAATTCAATCATCATTCGTAACCATCTACTATAGGCAAGTGGTTAGGGGGATTATGTACAAGGAGTTTATAATCTAGCCAAGGAGAACAAGTGGTAACAGTCCCATGAGACAAGAGAGCACGTACCAGGACAAGATGGCATATGTTGTCATAAACTAGAAAGGCTATGGCAATTTCCATTGTTACCTCTTATCTTAAAATTATTACTTGGACTTTCTGGAACTTCCAATTTGAGGCATTCAGCTGGAGAAGCTAAACAACTTAGTGGCTAGAACACTGACCTTGTAAGACAAACCTGACTGCAAGCCCTAAATTTGCCTTCTCCTAATTGCAAGACTATGTGGAAGGTAGTCCTGGCTTCCTCATCACCGAGGCGTGCTTAGCAGAGTGCTTTGTAAAGAGTAAAGACTCAAGAACAATAAGCTACCACTACTAATACCAATAACAAGGGAAAATGGAGAAGTGCTTTCAAGAACAGATTATACACAAACACATATTTTTTTAGTGAAAATTGAAATTTTATTTAATCATATGTTGGTTAAGGAGCACAATACTCCAAGTTTAAGTGAATGAATATGTATATATAACCAGCATCTTATACTACAGAGAATCGTGAACTCACAAGCACTCACCTAAAGTCATCAAAACCAAGCAGCTCATAAGGGTGTCCAGGTCATTGCCTTAAGACAAAATTGATTTTATGAAGTTTTGAAACCCAATTATGAAAATAATTTGCAGCCTTGCTTCTTCAGGGTAATTTATCCAAGATCCTATTTGTCATGTGAAATGCAAAACAGCTTATGTGTTTTAAGAGAAAGATGGAAAGAAGATGGGCTGTTCAGAGTGAAGTCAAAACAGCAAGGAACACTAAAGCCGTCTGAAGAGTTAGGGAGGAGGTGTGCCTCAACCACATCAAAGGAAGAAAACCCAGGCCCTTTCTATTTCAGATAAAGAAATTCCCCAGTGTGTCCTTTCTGACTAAAAACTACAGCCTACATAAATCTCCTCAAGACTGAAAAAAATCTGCATGTGCAAAAAGGATCAAATCATTTCCAAAGGACTTTTTAAATGGTAATTTTTTAACTGGAGAAAAATGAGGGGGTAGAAATTATATCTGTCATCAAAGGATCCTCCTTCTAAAAATGTGTAATTGTGGTGTGGCTAGTCCTGTCACAGGCATAGAGGCAGCTCTAAATAAGAGTTCTTTCTAAAATTAGTGGAGTATAAAAATTTCCCAGGCACCCAGAGAGATCTAATCCATAATACCTTTTAGAAATATTTAGGATTAACATCAAACCTTTCTTCCCCATTGCCAATTGCACCCTGGGCTCCACAGAAAAGAATCCTACCTTACCATTACCACCAGGCCGATAGCAATGTTCAAACTCATTTGGCATTTTACAATGGGAATTCAGATGTTTTGATTATAGTAACAATTAATAGGTTAAAAGTCTATTTAATATGCTCCGTGCTCATTATTTTGAAAAAAGAAATTCTCTAAATTCAAAAGATATTTGCCAAAGCAACTTGAGTTGTCAATGAGAAGGCAATTTGAAGAGTGGAGTATTCCCTCAATGGCTTAGCCCAGGTCAAACAGCTATTAAAGGGCAGAGTCAATATTTGAATCAACACATGAGAAGGTTAGGACTTAAATGACCTGATTGTGTATACTGTCTATACAGCTAGAATTCTTGAATAATTCCTCATCACTCACTTCCTTTACCCTACAAAACCTCCCCAATGTCTTTGCAGCTAACAAGCTTCAGAATAGGAAGATGACATGAATAAGAGGTCTCCGCAACCAAGGAATTATAGGTGGCAATTAATCTGATGATTTTTTTAACCAAATTTTCTATTGTTTAAAACAGCATTTTCATAGCATTTTATATCATCTAAAACATAAACAGCATTATTTTGCACCTAAATTATTCAGAAAGTTGTCTTAATTTTCTTCATCTCTTGGCCAGAAGACATATCTTTAGCCTTAGTCATATTATTTGTAAGTCCTAAAAGCATACTGGAAAGGGAAGGAAGCCCCACTGTGAAGACTCTATAAAAGCCAAGTGTCAGTTGAATAAATGAATAGTTACGGATGCTAAAAGTAAAACTGTTATTCTGACCAATGGCCTTGCAGTCAATAAACTTTCTATATTAATATTTTTTAAAATATTCAATACAATTTTAAAACTGCAAGACCACTGGTTGCATTACTAACTACATGACATTTCTTTATTTTTCCTTTAATGGAACAAAGTGAAACAATATAAAATACATCAGGTTTGGAGTCAGACAGACCTCAGCTCCAATCTTTTCTAACTTTTTGAACTGCAGTCTCCTCAATTCCATAACAGACTTAACATCTTTCTCACAGGTTTTATTGAGATTAAAAAAAGAAAAAATCATGTTTTTGGATAAAAATTTAGGTTAGGTTAATCCCAAATGTAGAAATAGAGATTATGTGCTGGCTTGGTTTAAGAATCCAAGAGAAGATGTTTTTGGAGTCAATGTTGGATTATTCTTATGTTGCTCCAAATGAAGTTCATTTCACAGATACAACAACTAAGGCCTAAAGAACTGGGACTTTTGTGGGGTCAAAGTATCAGGGGGAAGAGAAAGAGCTGGAACCCAGTGCTCTGTCTGCTGCACAGCACTGTTTAATGATAGAGTCATTTGTGATGTCTGCTGTTTTCATTGAGGGTTTTTAGTGTAGGCATGATATTAACCAAGAAAGCCAAAATGACGACATACTTATGTTTGTTGATACAGACATACTTAAAGATAGCTAACCCCTGAGATGCTACAAGTCTCTGGATATATGTGGCTAAATATATAAGCCTTTGAACGGAGAACACAGCAGAAACATGACTGATTTCCCATTTGCTAGACAAGTGCCTGCACAAATTATCTAATCATTTATAGACACAGTCTAATAGATTAAACATGCTCCTTGTAAATGAATGGCTCTTTAGAATAGTTACTCTTATTGGAGCTAACTACATTTTTCCTTCTCATAGACTATTTTTCATTGTTCAATAGCAATTACTTTTAACCCTTTATTTGAAACAGATTAGAGAGCCTAGAGGGAGAAAATATTAAAGTTTGTGTACAAAACTGACTGAATTATTGGCATATTTAATATGCTTGTGAACATTTTCCTGCATTCATTAACATAGATTATAAAAATGTGGTGTACTTTTACTTGGTTCATAACTTCCTCCTTACCTCAGTAGGGTCTCAAATTTAAAATTCCACACTTTTTTATGTTCCCAGTAATTTTATAAAATGAATAATATGTAATGGACTGATTCTTAAATTTTGAGGGTGACACTTTTGACAGATGAGAATGTTCTATTGAGTACAGCAAAGTATACTGAAAAGAGTTAAAACCCTTTCTTCATTACTACATAAGACTGAACATTTATGTCTCCCCCCAAAAATGTATATGTTGGAACCTAATCTCCAATATTTGGAGGTGGGGGCCTCTGAGAGGTGATTAGTCATGAGGGTGGACCCTTCATGAATGGGATTAGTGCCTTAATTTTAAAAAAGCCCCAGAGGGCTCCCTGAACACTTCCACCAAGTGAGGACATGGCAAGAAAGCAGCCATCTAAGAAGCAGGAAACAGGAGCTCACCAGAATCAGAATCTGCTAGTGCCTTGACCTTGGGACTTCCAGCCTCCAAAACTGAGAAATAAGTTTCTGTTGTTTATAATAAGCACTCAGTCTATGGTATTGTGCAATAGCAGCCCAAATGGACTGAAATAATTACCAAAACTAGCCTCACAAAAATCACTCCCAAACTCATTACCCTATATATTTTTATTTTGACCAATGGCATCATTAACTACACCATCATCCAAGCAACAAATGTTGAGGTCATCTTCAACTACTCATCCCCTAAATTCACACTAAATCTGTCTGAATCTAACCTTGCTAATACATCACAGACCCATTATCTCCTCTTAGTCCTCAAAGCCACTGTTTTATTTGATCACCTCATTCATTACCTTTCACATGAAATCTCTTCAATAGTGTCATGGAATAGTCTCTCCCTGGATGAGCAAAGAGGATGAACAGCTCAGTGTGGAACCTCTGGAGAAAGAACCAGACACCTATGAAATCTAGGAAAACCACAGAATGATGTGTCAGCTTCCCTGGGTGTCACCTGGTGACACTGCTGGCCTCCAGATACTCAGCTCTTTCTTCTACCTCACAACCTGCAGTGGTTCTCCTGGTTTCCTCATGATTGTAGAGAAAATGTAAATTTCTGACCAGGATTCCACCTGGCCTTAATAGCACCCATGATATATATCATGGGTGCTTATAAGCCCCATGAGACAGAGAACTTGGAAAGCAGAGAAGGGAAGCCTAGAGGGAGAACTAGGAGAGGACGGGGGCTGGCAAAGGGCACCCATGGAGTCCTGGTGCTAGGAGAGGATCAAGTCTGTGCTGGAGAGCAGGAGGAAGCAGTGCCAGAGCCAGGAGAGACTGAGACCTACTTCTGTGAGAATAAATGTGGTATAAACCCCTTTTAAAACCCCCAACTTCTTGCCCTTGTCTTCATTCAGTCTCACGGAATTCATAGGAAACTTGCCCCAGTCAGGAAACCCCTCTTCCCAGAGTAACACTGCATATGGCCCAAACAAGTTCTAGTATTCCTGTTTGCACTGGAGAAACTTCAGAATTGATACAATCATGGCTGTGCAGAGAGGCATGAGGTCATGCAATGAGTCTGCAGTGTGTAAAGCTTTCACGGTTTCATAAATGGTTAGGATGAGGGAAATCATGAATCTGAACTCTTCTCCCCTAAATGTCAAGTGTGACCCAGTATACCTCAGTGAATGCCCATTTAGAGGTCAAATCCAGAGGACTCCATGTGGATCTAAATAAATCTTCCCCATTGCTACCAAGAAGCCATAAACCTTCTTAAATACCCAGAAAGAAATTCTGTTATCTTGGAAAGGAGCATGCGGAAGAAAGAGGAAACCTGGAAAACTGAGCATTTTCCCAAAAAGACTGAGCCATTCACACAAACAAAGCCAGAAGGGGATGAGACATTTTTAATTGGCAAGTTAAAGTCCTTCTCCACAAGCAGGGTCCTGCCCCACTACTTAGGATAGAAGTTTGTGAGAAAGGCTAGATTTGTGATGGAACATAAATTTTAACTTATTTGCTCATATGAGCAGTAGTAACTAAATTTGCAATCCCTATATGATAAGCCATGCTAATGACTCTACCTTGAAATCCTGTAAACTCCTACTCATCTACCCAGACCCATTTAAGGTCACCTCCCCTTATTAGGTCAGAGCCTTACAAAGGCCCCAAGTAGAACAAATCCCTCCCTAAGCATATTCTACAACACTGTCTATTTACCTCTATAAAGATACTTTTCAAATTCTATCACTGCTATTTAAATATCTGTGTCACCTGCTTTAAGATCCTTCAGGGAAAGGTCAATGTCTTATCAATCTACACTGTTCTTGATATAAATTAAAGATTTCAGCATACTGTAGGAAATCAGTATTTGATTAAGAATAGATTAGCAATTCCAAATTCAGATCTATAACATTTCATAATACTCCCAAATTTGTGGGGTTTTGTTAGTTTTGATTTTGACAATGGGTAGGAAATAAGTGGAAAAACAGGGCAGAGAAGTGGAAGAATGAAGACAAAGACAAAACTTGTCTGGATTACTGTAGATTAAAGGCAGAGTTGACCACCCCATACTTTCATAAGTAACTAATCTAAAAGAGGTCTTATTATATTTCACACATTAACAAATAATAAAAATAAAGGCGTCAGTCTGGGATTTTAACAAGTTCTTAAAATGATTGTCTTGACTCCTCAACACATAAATTATACTGTGAAAGTTTATTTTTTATCAAAATTTTGGTACTAAATTTTCAATTTGACTTTATTCAAGTCAGGTTTAACAGAGACCAATCATAAAATTCCATATGGAACACATGAAAATAATCTTCATTTCAATAGATCTAAAGTCTCACTTGTTGATAAGCATAAATATTAAAGCCATTTTTAAAGGTGTTCTTTTTTAAGGTCCTTCAAATAACTATTCCCTTTAAAAATTTTTGGAATAATAAAAATGTTATTTCCTCAGAATACTAATATACATAATATTGCATCTGGATAGTCATGCTGTGGGGTAAAATTCTTTGGCCAAAATAATCATATTGGACCACATTAGAAACTTCTGAGATGTCTTGGGAGGAAGGGAAAGAAGCCAAATTGTTCATAAAGCTCAAATTTTCCATATTTCTTTGTTATCTGAAAAGTGATGTGAATAAAGTCTATGGTTCCTTCTACATTGATGATGTGTAAAGAAAATATGTGGGTCTCTCTTGTAACTAGAATTGTCAGCAAAATGAGTTGGGCTTGGGGATGGAAAGATCCAAGTTGCACCTATTAGCCTAACCTTCATACTTGATAACTATAATCTTAGGGTGAAAAGGAACACAACATGTGAGGCCAGACCAGAAAAAGGATAAAGAGAAATCTACTTTTTCTTCCCTGAGTAACAGCTATGGGCTTGTGGGAACGTCAACAACTGATCTAAGGAAAGATCTCTGTGCTGGGATATTTTGTCACTTTAAAAAAAAAACATAAGAAACTAAAAAATATTGAATTAATGAGATTTTTTATTATTAAAATCAAAAATTTTACATAACATTTTTGTATCTACAACTGCCATGAAAACAGTCCCTATAATACTTGGGGATGTTCAGGAATGAACCTTTTTCTGCCCATGGGCCATGCAATATTTGACCCTCACCTGTACCACTCTTCAACTCCCCTACACTGATACACAGCGTTTGAGAGTTGGAGGGAACAGGAATGAGACTGGTATTGTTACATCTTCCCTAGAGCCCCTGCTGGGTCCCCAGCATAAGAGAGAAGCTCCACAATTGTACCACATACTCTAACCCTTTATCTCCTCGGACTCCTGCCACCACACCACAGTTCATACAAAATAATCAAAGAAGCTTCCAGCTGGGTGAATCCAGGGTTAAAGTTAATTAAAAATTCTGAAGTAGTCATTTGAAACAAGAGGACTCAGGATGGGCCTTCATTCCATGAGGCCAGATCATTAAGAACCAAATCCCTCCTTTCTTGTGACTTTCTGCTCCTGTCTTCTTACCCAGAGGCAAACTTGGTGGATGGTCTCTCCTGTCCCTATAAGGTGGTCACAAATGCTTACCTCATGTCCCATCTTCTGCCTCCCCTTTCTGTATCTTGTCAGTGCAAGAGTGTGACATTTATAGGAAGGAGCTTTGGAAGGCTCAGAGACATGTGAGGAGAAGCGTGTCAGAAACTGGGAGACAAGTGCTGGCTGTCATGCGGAGGCTTCCCAGCCCGTGGAGTTGTAACAGTCTGGGCAGAACAAGATGGGTGTCCAATTTGTGAGGTCCATTAAAAAGGACTTGGAAACCACAAAGCTACCACCCTAGCACAATTTGGGTTTTCAGTCCCATATTTAGCTCTAGTGTTGCCTGACACCACATCACATTTCAGTCACAGAGTTAAGACATGATGAATGGGGGCCTTTGTGGGAAAGGTTTTCTGGGCCTGGCAAAGTCTCAGTGGTGGGTGAGGTAAAGGACTTGTGGTCTGGCATCTGTGCCATAATGTGGAAAGAATGTGCAGTCAAGGAACCCTCTCTGTAGGTGGACTATCTTGGACCTTGTGGGTAAGATTCACAACTGCTCCCCCCTTTGTGCTCCCCCAGCATCTTTTCATTTCTCATTATGTATCAGGCCAAATGTGTTTCTTACCTAAATAAACATGGCTGAGTCTTCAAATCATTCTTTATTTCTTTAGAAGATAGCATTTGTTTCCTTTTTATTTATTTTTCCTTGTGGAACCTACCAGACCATAGGCACCAGATAAATATGTAAAATGCTTACAGAAAACAAAATACTAATCTGTTAAACAGACAAACATTTTCTAGATCTATGTGTGCAGTTCTCACTGTGCAGCTTAAAGACTCAGATCTTTTTTATTACCTCAGAACATGTACTGAACACCCAGTAGAATTCCTCATCAAGCACTTAAACTCTTCAAGTCTTTGTACAGGTTACTCCTCTTATTTGGAGGGCCTGACCCTGTTTCCTCTGTCTGAGGGCCTCACACTCAACTGAAAGGCATAACTTCAATGTCCACTTCCTAGAGAAGTTTTCCTTGGTTCACCCAGAGTTTTCTACTCCCTGATCTCACAGAGTTTATCACACACTAATTTTAATATTGAGATAGATGTCCATCTACCCCATCTCAAAACTGTGAGCTCTAAGACAAGGTTCTGCCATGATTAGCATATGATGTTGGTTCTATAAATGAATAAAATATTAAATAAATTAAGAGGAACATTAGCCACAACTAAAAAGCAGGTAATCCAAAATTACGTATGTTGGCTTTTGTATTAATTTTTATTTGTAGAGACAAATTTACCTTCTAGGTAATGTTTGCCAAGGGACAACATGAAGCTTAAATTTGCTGAATATCTTTTGGTCTGATGTAAAGCATTCAGATTGATGGAAGTGGTTTTAAGAGTACCACTTGCCATGTGGAAACACAAAATGAACATGTTTATCTAAACAGTAACTTAATTTAATGGATACATTTCTCTCAACTTCATGCTTTTCCCTAATTTATAGTTAACAAAATAATAGAATAGGCAGTCCCAGGATACTTCATATTTTAAAGGAAATTAGTTTAAGAAAAAAAAGTGTTATGCAGCATGATTGACAACTTACATTAGGAAAAGATGCACCTTATTGTATGCAAATGGATATTTGGCAGTATTATATACACCAAAGCCAGAAAGTTTTATGAAATACTGATCTATAAATGTTTAAAAGAAGATATGGCAGAAGACAGACTCCTGACAAATAGACTACTTGGATAACTGTGGAAAGAGTGATGCCAAGTAATTTTTCAGAGTCCATAGACTGACAGAGGAAAACAGCACTCTGACAACAGGAGGGCAAAAGGATGTTGGAGACTCAATGGCTGTTTCTTATGTTTTAACATTCTCTGTGAAATGGGGAAGGTGAGATATTCAAGAAAACACTATAGAAAGGAAAAGGAGAACCTGACCTGAGTTTATGTGTAGGAACCACCTGGATCCCAGGTTCTACTAATGTGTCTGTCATTAAGGATGTACAGTCACATTTTCCAGTAGGTCTTAGTCAGACTGTATTTGTATCATAGAGGAAATGTTTCAACTGAAATTGTATACAAGGGCCATGAAGATATTCACGGCAAGTTACTACTAAAATAACCCTCATGCCATGTGCCACTTCCTCACCAACTCAGTCAATCTTTGACTTGCTAAAAAACAAACCTTTCGAGGAGACTGGCAGTCAGCTTGGCAAAATAGCTGGGACTTCAGGCAAGACACAAAATCTAGAAAATGCTCCTATTAAGAACTGCATCTCACTTACATGGTTATTTTTAAAAATAAGAGAAAGGGCAAAGGACTGATAGCATTGTCCAAAGGCAGAATGCTGTTCTAGTTTATCTACTGTTAAAGATAGTAAACCTGTTTCACAGAGAAGATTATTCTTCCTGAAAGCCAAGAGCCAAACTCCTCATAGTTTGTGGAATGTGCCCTTTTATTCTGGAAGTGCATATTCATTTCAAGCAATTTTTTCTGTTTTATTTAAGGTAATTAAACACAAATAATTAGACTTTAAAGGGGCAAAGAGGAACAGAAGTGGCCAGGGAAAAACATCCTTCCTCCCTCTTCTACTGTCTTTCCTGTGTTTCTTATTTTTGTTCATGGAATCACAATCTAGCAGTCACCCAGGCTCCAAAGCTGCAGGTCAGCTCTATCTGACCCTCTTTTCACCTTTAGCTTTCTGTCCATAAAAAGGATATAAACACCTATTAATTTCATCCTTTTGGTGTTTTACATATGTATCCTCCCTTCTCCTTTCTCAACACATCTAAATTCTGTCCCTTATTAAAACTTGCCTTATGTAGGACATAAAATCATGCAAGATAACATGCAGGAGATAAAATCATGCAAAGAATGAAGGATTAAAGATTTTTAAACTATGTGATTCTGAACATCAACTCTCAGAAAAATATGGAGCAATGAGAGCAAAAACTGCAGAACAACACTAAATCCCTATCTGTGGGCTCACAATGGCGAAAAGTGGCAGACCTCCAAGTCACGACAGTGCGACGTGTCTGCGATGTACACGGGTTGAAGACAGCAAAGCTTGACAAGACAGAGTTCAGGAAAAGAATGGTATTAATCTTTATTGCCATGTGAATGCCCCTATGCCTCCGTACAAGTGAATAGTTAAAGAGGCTGGCCATGAGGATGGTTTGGACAGAAAGATAAATTAAGATAGGAAAGAAGGGTATCAAGAGCAGTTCAGAAATACTCCATAACTGGAAAGGGCAAAATCCGATAAGGAAGCGTGGGAAGATTAAAGAAAAGCTATCTAAGCAATGTCCTCATGGTTGTTGAACTCAGAGACTGGTACTTGGGCAGTGGACAAAAAGCAAGAACCATGATGAATCCACAAACCAGGTGAAGTCATCAAGCAAGATATGCAGGGGGAGTTAAAGGGGGATGATGAATGAGACCGTGACAGGGAGTGGAAATTAAAATAAATGACTCAACAACAAGAAGTGTTTGTTTTGTTTTGTTTTGTTTTGGTTTAATATCATTGTCACCAAGATCAACAATAGATAACTGGAAGTAATTTAAAAGCTCAAAGCTTTTAAGTTTTGCATAATTCTCCATATTAAGCTTTAATGAAAATTGAATATTAAATGCTCTAAGTTTATATTGTGCACTGAAACATTACAATGAAATTTACATTTTCTTTACATGATGGAAAGTTCACACCCTTTCATTATTATCACTTTTGCTTCCAAGAAGAAAACTGGCATTGTGTAACATAAACCAAAGTAATGTAGATTGATTCTGAGAATTTCACTAACATCAGTGCAGAGCAATGGTTAACAATCTGAAACACTGTAGAACAAGAATTGAGAATGAGCTGATCTGGAAAATTAACCTCTCTTCCATTGTCTACAACTGTGGGGCTACCTACATTGCAAAAAACACTGATCAGCAATCTAATACTGATGCTATTCCTTCCATCCAGGAAAGCAAAATCGTGGATCACATCCTCATATCTATATCCACATCCGTTTTGAGTTACAAGCAGGAAATCTCA
The DNA here is from genome assembly GCA_032199065.1 of Smutsia gigantea. Classification (NCBI taxonomy): domain Eukaryota; kingdom Metazoa; phylum Chordata; class Mammalia; order Pholidota; family Manidae; genus Smutsia; species Smutsia gigantea. The sequence continues at coordinate 45,395 of JAVSCE010014086.1, read as the reverse complement.
AGTCTGAAGCTACATTTCCTATTTAGCTTTCTTCAGCAATGCAACTAGCCTTGGGAATCTTACAGGAGGCATTACTTTGGGAAGTCATTTTCCATTTCTTTTGCATATCTGATGTCCTTCAATTCTAGGACCATGATTGCTGATGTCAATAAGAACAATTCTAGACAGATTTTTCCTAATTTATGAAACAGTGAACCAAATTTATCAGCCAAGTAGAACAGCCCACTGATTCACATTTTCCCTGCAGTTACCATGGAATCCAGGCATAGTTCCATGAGCACTAAGACAATGGTGGCCTTGGAAAGGCTGATTCAAGGTTAACAGCCCTGATGTAATAGTTTGTTTGTGCTTGAGTACAGTGTGCCAACAAAAGTAGGGTACCGTGTTTCTTTAACATTCTGCCCCACCCAAAATTGGACTGATAAAGCTAGGATAAGAAGCCACATATATATGGCCACTATAAAGAAATATCCACCCACCCCAACCCACCATCAATAATACTATAAAGTAAGGAGATCAAGTGTAAGTATGCCACTTTTCTTCACCATAAGAAAAATGTCAGAGTTAAAGATGTGAAAGAATTTGTTCAAAATCATGTGGCTAGAAAGGGAATGACCAGGACAATTATTCAGATGTCCTGACTGATCATCAAGATCGTTTGGTTATATCAAGACAATTCAGCCACAGCTAAGTCAAACCTAACGAAGAGTACACATCTGAAAACGTACGAAAAGAACACAATCAGTATTTCCCAGAGTGTGATCCATTAGTTTTAACAGAAAAGTTGACATGCACTTAGCACTTATGACTAGCCGGGCATATCTAAGTACTTTATATGAATTAGCTCACTTAATCCTCATAATATTTCTAGAAGTTGCATTTTACAGACAGGAAAATAGACTTGTTCTTGTGCTCATTTTCCAGATGATAAAATGGATTCTTAGAGACATTTAATAACTTGCCCAAAGTTACAAAGCCAGGCACAGGAGCTTGAAGTTGAACGGTCTCAAAGACAAACCCTCTCAGTCTGTAAAATATGAAGAATTACTCCTCAGAATGATATAGCGTTCAACATTTTACTTACATTTACCCAAATGAAAGAACAACAAATCCCACCCAAAAGTTTAAGAGCAAAAATTTAAGTTGAAATGTCTCTTGGGCCACAGAGTCAACAACAAAAGAGGGCTAAATCCATGCAGAAATACCAACCTAAGTGTAAAACAAGTTGTAATTCCAACTCATTACATCTCAAGGGAAAGATATATAAATATAGCATAAAAGGCAAAGACAAAAATAAAACTACAACAAACATACTTGTAATTGTAAACTATCTCTTTCAATGTACTTAGATTCTGAAAAATCATGTAGTCCTTTAGCTGATCAGAGTGTGAAATCCAGAGAATGAAGTACGGTACCTCAGTGTTTACATCATGCACAAATGGAGGGTTAAGAAGTGGAACAAAAAGACACACCAAGAACTGTATACAAAAATCTAGGTTCACGCAACTGTCATTTCTTTTATGTAACATGGACAATTGGGAGTATTTCCCAGGGGGTTCAAAAGGACAGGGCAGTGTATACTCAACTTCAGATGGGAAAAGTTTTGGGGGGATCCTACACTTAGCTGTGCTATTGTACTAACTGCTAGCTGGAAACAGTATTCTCACATCCAGCCCAACCCATGCTGTCCTAGATCAGTGATCACACTCATCCAGCAGGGCCCAAAACTCCCATATATTAACGAGAGGGACAAATGACTGAATAATAATCTCTTTAGCTTGGAAATAGCACGTACCAGAAAAGATAAAGACACAAAAGAGTGGCACCATGAGGGCCTTGAAATGGAAACTCATTGGACTTAATAGCTTTGTGGCTACCAAGAACTCTTCAAACGTGAACAGGGAGCAGTGTTGACTTGTTGGCAAGAACATTGGCCTTGGAGCCAGAAAACCTTCACTGAGTTACAGCTCTGCCCTTCTCTCAGTATTGGGCTGGACAAACCATGATACCTCAGCTTTCTCACAGGGAGCTCATGAGGAAGTGAACACGTGTGTGCATGTATTCATTTCACAAATTTATGAGCATGATGCAAAAATGAGCTGTGATTATCTTTATTTCCATTGTAATTCTCACCACTCGAAAGCAAAGAGAATAAGTTCAAGAAGCTGAGTGCTGGGACATATTGTGCATGTCCCAGCCTGTCACTGATGCACTACATGACTTGAAGGAATCACTCTGCTTTTCCAACAGTGATTCTTTTCATACATTTGAGTATCAGAAATAACGGTGTTGACTTCTCATGCACAGTTCAATAAAGAGGTCAGTAAGAGACTGACTCATAAAACAAATAAGCTATTGATTTAAAAAGAAAAATATCTGAAGGCACAGCATGTACATAACTTCAGCTCTACGATCACACCAGTTACCACTTGAAAAGTAATGAGACCCCTACTTACTATACTATGGTACTAACTCAGACCTCCCTCATGTATTTGCATTTCCTTCATTTCTTTCTACCTCATATATAATATCTAGAAAGTCTTACTTGAAGGCCCAATTTTTATTGCTGCTTGATTTTCCACAAGCTGCCAGATGATCTTTGGGAGCTGATGTTATCATAGGAATCCAAAACAAGAAGCTGCAAATATTCTAACCATTGGCCTTATCAGGCAATTCCAGTGCCAAGTGTTGTTTTAAGAAACAGCTTCTACTCCCTACTCCCCAATCCCCAGGGATAAAGGCATGCATGGGTCTGGAATGTATTAAAGGATGTCAGAGAACTTAAAAATGTCAATGAGAAAAAGAAATCTCCACATTTGGTTTCTTATATTTGCACTACCCATATTTGATTTATGTAAGCTCAAAGCATTTAGATAAATACACTCAGGTCACATATTGAACTTTAGGGCCAGTATGGATATTGTCACTGTTCAAGTAAAAATGAGCATTTTAATGTGGTAAAAAAATTCAAAGAAAAATTTTATTAATATAATAGTAATTTATAGGGTAAAACAATTTTTTAAACTCTACATATTCCTTTATGAATAAGAAATTACTTGCTTTTACATTACATTTGTAAAGAACTTGGACATTTTCAAAATACTTTCTCAATCCTTACAGTACACTTGCTCCACAGATACAGTAAATATTAGTAACATCCCATTTCATAGAAAGAGAACCTGAGTTTCACAAAGATTTTTTCAGGGATCTGAGGAGTCAGTCCATTGTTTTGTAATCAGACTGTGTACCATTTCAATTTCAAATGACACTAGGGTAAGGTTAATCTCATGCCTCTAAATTATAAATTAAGAGATACGGTCTGAAAATGACAACTGTCCAATTTTTTTTTAGTTCATATAAGAGAGATGTGAAATGGAATAACAAATGATAGCCCATTAGAAAAATAATTTAACAATAAACATTAGCAACAATTACTATTTACTGGGTGCGTATACTACAATCTAGGTGCTGTTCTAGGTGCCTGACAGGTATTCACTCATGAAATCCTTATGGCACCCCTATGACCTAACCCTGCTTTAGAGAGACTTAACTAATTTGCTGAAAGTGATAAAACACCACCTCATTTACTTTCTAGGTCAGTGTTTCTTAGAATATTTAGATTGTCCAGGGCTTATTACATGGACAGCGAGTTTCAGACTTAAAGTGATTCGGTTCAGGTGTATTTCACTAATTTGAAATGCAGGTTTGTGATTTTCATAGAAATCCTATTAAGGTCTTAATAATCATGACACTCTTAAGGCCATAAATGGTCTTTGCTAGATTACACTAGTATTGCCTGTCAGCTACCATTCAGTTATCAGGATGCATTTAATCTTGCTTACTTTATATAATTTACATGATGCTTTTTACTGTTATTAAATTTGCAATTTTATCATTGTTGCTGTTTTGGTATTATCATTATTGCTGTTTTGGTATAGCTCCATTTTACCAAAAAAAAAAGTGATTCACTAAAGTCTAGTGGTAGAGATAAAAACAGTAACAAACACTAGAACAAAAAATAATATAACTGGTTTTAAAAAAAGCATTTTTCAAAGTTATACTCTTTATAGCAAAAAATAATTACATTAAATACCATTACCTAGAAGCTTACAAAAAGTCTCAAAATTAATAATGCATATTATGACTGGAAAGAAAGAAGAATGAGCTCCTGGTACAATTCCATTTTCAAATGACTCTGTAGGGTGTCACATAGTATAGTACATGCAATGGGGAAGGACAATTACTTTCACTTATATAGATATAACAATATTTTTCTTTACAGTTGGATAATCCATTAGAGAAAAACACAGCTGGACACAGTGGTCACGGGCAAGGGAAAAGTGGGGAATAACTTGTTTATTTATCACTAAAAGCCCCTACATCATTGTGGATAAAATGAAGGTTCCTGTGGCAAGGATTCTCACCTGGCCCTGGTCGGCTAGTTCACTACACATGTGTGGGCAATGCGTCATTATTGACTCTATATAGAGAGCCCTGCCTGGTGCTCTGGGCAACACAGTGGCATGGCTGTAAGGCTGCAGGAGAACAGAGCAGAGGCTGGAGCGGTGGCAGCACCGAGGACAGAGGCCCAGAGGACAGCTGTGCGGACAGAGAGACCCAGAAGCAGAGAGACCAGCTTGCTGCATGCAGACTCACTCAGAGTGAACGGGATTTTAGTGAATGACCTGCCACCATGGAAATAACGTTGGGTATAATCCTTTCACCCCAAGAACATTTTACTGTCATTTCTTTGGTCACATTGAATGTAAGTGAACTTACACGGAGATGAAAACCCTTGGCAAGATAATCAGAGAAAAGACTTTTCTGTGTTCTAGTTTAATTCACAAAATTGTGTGAATCAGAACATGGGCATGTTGGAACAAGATGTGTTGAAATCAAAATGAATGACAGAGCACTCATTTTTTGTGTGTGTGCAGCAAAAAAAAAAAAGTGCATTTCAAATAAGTCTCACCTGAATGCCAATATGTAAACTGCTTTATTCATACACAACGGTTGCTGTTAACAATTTACATCCTGACCTTGATTGAACATTACAGGAAAGAGTGATAATTTTGAATAAAACTTAATCTGAACTATTAGTTTACAAAATTTCAAAGGGGTGTGGGCAAACCTCAGCAGCAACACTTTTTTGAACACTGAAGTTATAGAAGAGAGAGACAGTTTTTTAAATTGTGACAAGGTCACAATGTCTCTTTAGGACAGGATACAACTACAAAAGAGGATTTTTCCATAACTGCAAAAGGCTTGCCCATTTCCTCTCCAATATATTTAGTATTTTATATTGTCTACACCCACCATTTTAGTGTCTATCAAAATGTTTAATGTTGCCAAGATACTAGGATTTATTAAGACCAAATTGAGGAGGAAACAATTCAAGTGCTGAGAGCTCCGTAGTTTAGTAACATTTAACAGCTTTGTTTATTAAGGATGTATTCTGCCAAATATTAAATATTTAAGCTAGCAGAGATTTTCAAGATTATATATTCCAATCACTTCATTTAATAAATGAAAAAACAAAACAAAACAAAACTGAGGCCAAGAAGGGAGAAGTTCATCATCATATAGCCACACAGAGTTAGAGGCATAGTTACATTGAGAGCCACAATTACCTAACTCTTTACTCTAGAGCTGTTTCCAACGTATCACACCCAACTCTATGTTATTAATCTTAAATTGACTTCAGAAGTTGGCAACCCCGTGAAAGAGCTCGCTTTAAAAAGTATGATCAAATGGAATAGCATTTTTAAATGCCTAATTATGAGGAGTATCATGGGGACCAACTCATGCCCCAGGAAAACTGACAATTCAAGTTCAACAAACGTATTGAGTTCCTACCAAGTGCAAAGAATCGAACATTGGTGTTGGCTGTGTGTGAGCGTTTAGATCTCACACATTATAATCTGGAATGTCAGAGGTATTGATTATGGGAATGTTGTATTTATTCTGGGACAATAGGAAAGAGAAAAGGGAATCATTACTTAGGAGCATTTTTTTTTTTCTTATTCTAAAATCCTACCTAAATTCTCATACATAAGATGGTGGGCAAATGCTATTAAGTCTCCCACTGGGAAAATGGACCACAATGATCAGATATTTATTTCTCTGTGAAGAGTTAAGTCACAGCGCTCGCGAGGGATCTCCTCTATAGACCTATGGACACGGGAATGGGTAGGCTGGTGACAACTCGGCAAAAGTGCCACAGCTTTTCTGTACCTGTAAAGCAGGCATAGAAAGAATCCTCTGAACAATTTGATGTGGACATCAGCAGTCCAAATGATTTACTTAGGTTTAATTTAGTAGTGGTAAGAGAAAGCTGGAGATTTTTATTAGAGATCAGAAAGGATTTTCTGCAGTTTTCTGCAGTAAAACACTGGCAACAAAGCTCTGGGAGAGTTTTGAAATGAAGTCCACTCCGAAGTGTACTCATCACCATGATTATAATTTAAAGAGCCCTTAGAGTCTGCATGAAGACTTCTGGTTCTGAACATGATGGAGGAAACTCATTTTTCCCAGTATCTCCTCTTAAGTACATCTAAAAACTCAGGCCATACTGCAAGAGACAAACACAGGAAGACTCCGAAAGGTGCCACAAAGGTGGACTGGCTAGGGACCTGGCAATTGAACATAATTGTCAATTTTCTGCGTTTTCTTTTTGTCTCCCAAATATCACAGATTGGACTCTGGAGAAGCCTACAACCTGGAAACACCAATGGCAACTGGAGTAAACAGAAAAGGCCACTAAAAAGTATACTCTCTCTAGTTAGGGAACTGGAAAAGATAGGCATGGAAGAATAGAAACATTTTTGATAGTACCTGCCCTACTTCAGCCAAACATTAGGGGGAAAAAAAGAAAAAGCATGTCTGCTCCCCCTTGGTGGCTGGTCAGCCAGAGAGGCTGAACCTTCATTCCTCTCCTCCCCATGGGGAGCAGGCATTCCTCTCCCTCCACCTAGAGAGTAAAAAAGGAGTTTCAGAGAGGAGGGAGCCAGATAAAGGGGATCTTTAAGTATTCTTTAAGAATATTAATATAATTTAAATATTCTTCAATATGAAGTCCTAGGCAGACCCTTTAGCAACCCACATGTGAAACTGACCAGAATTAAATTGGCAAAAGGCTTGAACACTGAAACTACCGTGTAGAATGTGGCCAAGTTTTCAGATTGGCCACTGGATAGCATGCAAACAAAGCAACCTAGAACAGCATTGCAAAGCTCTGTAAATGAAGCTGGGCTTTCTGCATATACTGTGATGTACTTGCTAAGATGGTATACCCACTTTCAATTCTTAAGCATGAACGTTCTGATCAGTTGTTATACATTTAACTTAAAACTCTCAGTGGTACTCTGAAACCACAACTAAATCCTTTTCAGATGTTATCTCAGAGACACTTGAGCCAGAAATCAGAGGGCTGATGCAGACCATACATGTGGATGTTGTTACTGTTAAATATTCCATGAGCGTGCATTCCTGTGTTTAAGGCCTTGGTACTGTTTTTTTTGTTGTTGTTGTTTTCTTTTTCTTTTTTCACATTTTCTAAGTTATTTATAGGGAGTGTGCTGGTTTCCCTGGTCTAAGATTTCATTAACCAGAATTAAGAAGCCAAAGAGAGAAAGGGCTGTCTAGCTTCTCCAGTGGAAAAGTATTTAATGACTCCCCTCAGTGAGTATAAGACACATTTTCATTTCATGAGGTCATGAAGTCTTATTATTAACTCTGATTTGAAAAATATGTTAAATCTTCTCTATTTCAACTTACTTTAGTGCTTGAACCCTAAATGCAACCTCCCTGTTAGGCAGCTGTCCGACTCCTGTTCAAACATCTTCTTCTGGTGCTCCCTATTGTACCGTAGTGTTAGAAAAAAGCTTCCATGTCTGAGCCAAAATCCTGTTCTCTGTGACTTCTGGTACCCGGTCCTAGTTCTTCAATTCCTTGGTGCAGTAACTTAGATCAAGAACAAGAACAGATGATGATCTTTTTAAAACCTCTTTTTTTGCTTAGCCTACTTTTGTCTACTCATCCCTGTTTCAATTGTTTCTCATAGTTTCAAGTCTTTCAGGTTTTTGTCCTTCCTGAACATTCCCTACGCTTTATCTTGTACTTCTAAAAGGACGACCAAATAAAGTATCACTGTGACCTTCTTTCAAGACTTAATCTACAGCAACTGACTGTCTAAAGATGAGAGCTGGCACCAGACATTCTGGAAGTGCTTCCTTTCCTTTAACTCCTTTTACTTCCATTCTACTTGGTATTCCATTATATTATTATCTCATCACTTTTCTTTTCTGTGGGTAGACTGCTGTCTTGCTGTACAGCTGGCAGAGATAGAGGGCTCTTATAAGCCACCCTGTCCCATGGTGCCCTTGCTCACACGGAGACCTCAAGGCCTAGAGCAAAACATTCACTGGGCACAAAGCCTAAATTGCTTAGTTCTAGACTCACAACTACTTTCCCATTTACTTGACTTTAATATAAGAAGCAGTCTCATTTTTGGTGTGTGTGATGAAGAGATGTTTGTTGACTCCCAAACCGAGGCCATTTCCCAGGGGTACTCAAGATCAGGGTTGGGAAGAGGCTTAAATGGGTTTAAAATTCCCAAGATGTGTTGGTCTGTAGGAAGAGATTTTATCTACTAATAGGAAACAGAGAAGGTTTGGAATGTGTTTGAACAGAGTCCATTTTTTTCTTGAAAAACACAAAGGCCACAATCTCAAGGAAATCGTGAAATCAGAGTGTCAGAGAATGTAGTGTGGAAGAGAGGAAAAAGACTTTTCCTAACACGTACCAAGACCCCATCAAGAGGATGCTTTTGTTTTAGCCTGTTGGCGAGAGGAGGCTGGTTTGTCTGTGCTGCACTGTATAGAGAAGTAACTTAGAGCCAGTAGCTCGAATCAAGCAGGTCAGTTCTTGTTTTGTGTGTCCCCAAGTTTTCTGTACCTACTGAACGTGTAATTATCCTTTCGGTACCTCATGATAGATGGGCTTAACTATTCTTTTGTTTTTCATCTTCCCTCACAAGTCTGCCCTCTGCCTAGAAGCCATGAGGCGAGAAAAAAGTATCTCTGTGTCATGTGTTGAACTAGGGGAGCCCACAGTCTTTTCTTTATAAACTTCTCACTTCTCATACCTGTAGAGTAGGTATGAATATCCCCATTTTCCAGATAAGAAACTCTTGTTCACATACGTGAGCCTTCTCAGTATGATGCAACTAAAAAAAAAACAGGGTTTTATTTCTTATATATGTCTTTTGATGTCAAAACCCAGACTGTGAGATGTAAATAAGAGTTCAAGTTTTGAATGAAAAATCCCAATACAGATTCTGACTTGTTAATGTACTAGCTGTGTGATCTCAGACATATTATTTAAACTTTTAAGCTTCAGTGTCCCTATTGCAAAATAAAGATTATACTAAGATTTGTAATTTAGGGTTGTGCTGAGAACTTGATGGGAAAATTCATATAAAGCCTTTAGCACAATACTGGAAACAGCAATAGTTAATAAAATAATTTCTGTAACTAAATAATTACAGTTAGAACATACATTACCTCAAAGTTAAGTCTAAAGGTTTGGATTCAGTGATTTTTTTTTTAAGACTGTCAAGGGAAATGTCATTTTGTCATTTCAGGATTCTTTATAATCTGATTTGGGAACAAATTGTATTAAGAAGATAATAAGATACGGTTTTCAGAGTTAACAACTGCCCTACATGGGTATTTCTTTTAGTCTAATTCTTCATGTACATACATAGGATATTATTTTTATTAGTTTAATAACTCCTTGATGTTTTTACCTTTTGGGGTTAAAAACAATAAGTTATTTTGAGGAAGGTGGATAATTGTCTAACGTGTCCATTGCGTGAAACGATGAATGATTTTCTTGCTGTTGCCTGTTCAGAGCTTTGTTGTTTACATGGTTTATTTTTAGTCTTCTGTTGGGGTTTTCATTCCTCCTCCTCCTCCTCATTCTGCATCTTTTATGTATACTTACGCCCATAACTGACTTTCACAAATATTTTCTCATTTCATCCTTACATCAACATTGTGAGTTATGTAATTTTATTATAATTTTTTGAGAGATAGAAACTGAGTCACAAAGAGGATGAGGAACTTAGCAAACTGTAGAAGAGAAGGTGGAGCTATACCTAGGATTTCAAAGAAACCTGAAATGGCAAAATGACATCTCCCTGAACAAACTCAAAAAGTCATTGGAAACACAATTCATTCGGACAACAGCATTGAGGCAGTATATTTTAACTGTCACAATTAGTAAAATTTCCTAAAAGGTGTCATTTCATACATTACCATCTATCCATTCTTCCCAGCCTCAGAATAGTACATATTCTTTTAAAACATATGATCAAATTTTTTCAACCTGTACTCTTGATTAATTTCTCCAAATTTTCTATCTTCTCTGCTTCCAATAGTTTTCCTTTTTGTAGTCTCTTTTTCCTATCAGCAAGTTCAAAATTACCAGTATTTTCTAAATGGAGTTTCTCCTAGAACATACGTTTTATACATATCTAATTCCATTGTTCTGATACAGAACATCCCTGATGTTTTATACATATCTAGTTCCATTGTTCTGATACAGAACATCCCACCACATCATCACATAACCACAGAGGGAGTGTTTCTATTTCTCATCTGATGGATTCACATTGTAAGTATATATACATTAGTTTGTCTCCATGGACTGTGACTTCACTGAAGGTAGAGGTTATGTTTTATTCACCTTCATATCCCCAGGGCCTAACAGGGAATGTAACACCTAAAAGGGTCAGGAGGTTCTTTAATTACTGATTGGGAAAGCAGAATAATCTAATGTAAATTAAAAGTAAACATATTTATTAGGAAACTATCATTTTTGCTTGTTTTCACATGGCATTTCTTTATTTGGTAAATATTCAGTGCTGTATATATGAAATCTCCCTAGAAGACACTGCTCCCCTCTCTGGTTCACTGAGGAAACGGAATGGCTCTGCTACCCTGGTCTTTATCAGCTGAGTGTGGGGCCCATGATATCACAGCACTGAAGAAAGACCAGCATTTGCTCCCGAGTGATGGTTTCACCAAAGACACACAAATATCAGTGTGCAGCATGCACGTTTTGTTTGGTGCAGCCTCCTTTCATGTGTAGGATCCTGCTTGGACTTCAATTTCATTGCTCTCCCCTCACTTAACTTAATGTTTGCTATCATCTCTCCAACTTCCTCCCTCTATTTCTATATTTCCCTCTAAGATGGACTGAATGTTTGTGTCCTCCTGAAAGTGGTATGTTGAACCATAGCCCTCAAGGTGATGACATCAGGAGGTGGGCATTTGGAGGTGACTAGGTCATGAATGTAGAGCCCTTATGAATAGAATCAGAGCAATGGAATTGGTGCCCTTGCACAAGAAGCCTCAGAAAGGTGCCCTTGTAGAAGAGGCCTGACTCCTGCTGTGTGAGGTTACAACACAGCAGGACTCTCACCAGACACCAAATCTTTGGTAACATGATCTTGGTCTCCCAGCCTCCAGAACTCTGGGAAATAAATATTTGTTGTTTACAAGCTGTCCAGTCTACAGTGTTCTGGTATAGCAGACTGAAAGGACTGAGACACCCTCTGACTCTGTCTCTATATCTTTTCTTCTTTCCTCTGACCACCTCTCATTTTCACTACTTTCTTACCTTCTATAAATTGGCATTTTAGGTCTGATTTAAGCTGCTTCCTAAGATTATATACAACATAGAGCAAACTGCAAGAAAACTAAGAGTTGCAGTGGATTACTTTTAAATGACTGAGTGTGAGTTCTATGCATGTTGAATGAGAACCATATTAATTCTGGATTTTGGAGTTTGGAGTTCACAACTGAAAGGTATTGGTTTGTCCTACTAAAACAACCTGCCCTGTCATGTTTAGACAAAATGTAGAGAGGAGCCAGATCCTCTGATCTTTGCTTCAGGCTGAACAAGTGTAGCCATGGAGGAGGACCAGCTATCAGATTTGAGCCTAGTGATTTGCATCTTAGAGAAAGGAGCTCTATATCCAATGAATATATTAATATATTTCCCCTAATAAAAAGGTGTCCAGCTATAGCTAAACTTTTTCATAAATATCATGATTCATCACTGGCTGGCACATTGCCATCTAGAATATTTTGCCAAAAACTTGATTCGTACCTGTCTAACGTTAGCTGTCCAGTTACCTCAAATATGGATAAATGTTTAAACCAGTGGTTCTCACTGAGGGGTGATTTTGACCTCAGGAGACATTTTGCAATGTATGGAGACATGTTTTTCTGGTTGTCATAGTTTGGAGGAGGGTGGAGTGGGCTGCTACTGGCATCTAGTAAGTCAAGGCCAGGGACTGCCACTAAACATCGTAAAATGTACAGGACAGCACATGACAATAAAGAATTATTCATCCAAAAATATCAGTAAGCCCAGGTTGAGAAACTCCAGTTTAAATGCCTGCTGACCTGACAACATGCAGATTCTATGTGTAACTGAACTCTTGGTAACCGTAGAGAAACAATGAATGACCGTGAATGTCTCTGTCCTTAGTGACATTTCTACATGTCATGGGCTAGAATCAAATGCTGATTGTTGATCCTGGATTCAATCTGAAAGAACAGTACTAAGAAATAGCTCTTGCTTCAATGGGAATAATCTGGTCTTCTGGATTAGTCTTTGATATCATAATTTGAGATCATTTTCAGAAACAGCCAAATCTGGTTATTAAGGTATTTCACTGTGTCTGTAGTCCTAATTATGTGTTGATGTCATCTTGCAAGCCTTTTGATTTTGGCAGACTGAAAGCAAAAATTTAGCATTCAGATAAGAAGAATCAATCAAAATTGACTCAATTAACCTGTGATTCAGGATTTGTTAACAGTTTCTCTGTTTTGTTTTAGATTTATTTATTTATTTTATGCGTTCCTCCATTCTTTTCCAGAATTCCATTAAAATTACACTGCAGTCTTCAGCAGAGTCCTATTATTACACAAAAACTGAATCCATTACTTGCAGACAATGAATTCCAGCAGGATCACTGTGATAGCCCTTGACTTCTGGAAAATCTGACATCTTGGATCTCCCTCTTTCTGGCTCTTATTCCTTAATTCCTCCTCAAAAAAATATTCATTTTCTCTTTTTTTTTTTTGCCTCATTCATTTTCATTAGGCTTTTTGGGGAATAGCATTAACTCAGGTTCCCATTTCTGACATTTTCCCAGAAGGGGGCAGAACAGTGTTACATTGCATATGGTAGCTTTTATTTTCAGCGTCTGTTCCATCTAGCAGATAATGTAAGTGGCATGCTCTGTGTTCCCTGTTAATTTTGTTGAGTTTGTGTTTCCAGTGTGGGCAAACAGTGGTTCGTCAGCCATGTTAACAGAGGTGGGACTCATGGTTCTCAGATTCCAGTCCTGGCTCTTCCATTACATTACTGGATAAATTTGGACAACCTGATTCTCTTCTAGGTTTTATTTTCCCATCTGTAAAATGGGATGGCTGGAACACTAATGTTCCAGGTATGTGTCAGGGAGCAGTTGCAGAAAGATGGGGAGCTGAGAATGGAGGGGAATACCTTCCTCAATGCATGCCCAAGTCTAGCACAAGGCATACAAGGAAAAGAGACATAAAAAGACTTTCACAGATGTAGATGCCTAAGCCCGTGTATCAAATTAAATATGAGGCTCTATGGCCTCCACTGTATTAGAGCCAGAGATGTGACATGGCTTCTACCACTACCTGTTTTCTCTTCCCTCTATTGATTCCTCCGACCCTCTCCTCCTCAGATGTAATGTCACTGTGCAAATCACCAATAGGACATGGGATGGGAAAGGAAAGGGAGAAAAAAATAAGCAGAAAACAAAGTAAAGCCAAAAGGAGTACGGCCAAGTGAAATCAACTGCTTCTGACCATAGCCTGCAGTTCCCTTCAGTACTGAAAACTGAAAATCACACACACAGTCCTGAAGCATACCACTTAAAAGGCTGACTATAAATCCTTTTTTTAAAGATGCGTTTGGGCCATTTGGCAAATGAGGGCCAGGACTCATGGAATTACATAGCTAGGAAGTCAGATGGCAGGAAAGGAGAAATGAATAAAAGGACAGAAAAAGAATTCTAAGAGAAAAGCTGAATGGAAAATAAAACAGGAGAAATTATTTTTCCTCATGAGAAATGCAAAATTTTCCACCAGACAAGTGTGACTCTTGGCTGAGTGGCCTATGCATCATGTGAATGAAAACGCATAGTGGGCAGGGCAGTCCAGGAAGCTCTGCCTTGTGTCTGCTCTGTCTCTGAAGTCTGCAGGTCTCAGCTGCTCCAGTGATTCACCAGACTGCCCCTCTGGAGGTGGCCGTGCTCATTACAGAGTCTGGGAAAAACACTACACTATGAATTAAAACGCCTACATTCTAGACTCAGCTCCATGTGCTGACCTTCTTTAATTTGTCATGGAACCTCTGAGGCCAGTGTCATCAGCTGTTAAGTGACAGGGAGAGACTTCTTCATGATCTCTAAGGGTTCTTCAAGCTGTGATATTTTTTTATAGTTCCAATAATCACCACTCCTGATCCTTGCTAGACCATACTTCTTGAGCAAAATTCTTACTCCTCCCTCTCTCACCCCTACTTCATTGCCCAAAAGCAATTATTTTACTTGAAGAGAGTTGAACAAGATGCTTGCAGCTCAAAGATGTGTGATTCTAAGAAATCCACAATTTATTTAATTACTTAGAAAAATAGAAGAACTGTTATTATACCAAATCTGATGAGTTTTCATTAGGTGAAGCCACCACCTTCCAGAATATATCAAGCTCCCCGCATGAAACAAGCTGACATTTTATCAAACATTCCCAAAAGAATTCCATACAGTTATCCCTTTAGAGTTTATCAGTGAGCAAATGATATGAGTGACAGAATACTTTCGATTCTCAGAGATGGGATCTTTGACATAGACAAGAAGTTAATTACTTTTCTTTATTAAAACCTGAAAAGGAATGCCTGATTCATCAGATTAAGATAGGAGAAAATGTGTAAGTAGTT
Source organism: Smutsia gigantea (assembly GCA_032199065.1). NCBI lineage: Eukaryota > Metazoa > Chordata > Mammalia > Pholidota > Manidae > Smutsia > Smutsia gigantea. Next base: position 30,347 of record JAVSCE010014086.1, on the reverse strand, counting down.
GCCACCTCATCTAATTGAATTTTAAGCCTCTGGGCACTCACTCTTTGTAACTGCAATGGCTGACTGATAAAGAGCTGACTGGGCCTCCAAATGGACAACCTCCTATGAGGAAACAATTGAGATTTGAATTCCCTAACACATTGGACCTACAAGCTGGCTAGACAAAGAATTTCCCAGGTTTCTGTCCTAAGGAGTGTGAGAAAAAGATGTCAATAGTGGATTTTGATGATTCAAGCACACAAAAAAAGGGCCAATTGTGAGAGAAAAAAAAAAAGCCCTTGAGGAAATAATAAGGACAATTTCAGATAAACTGTCAAGAAGACAAAATCAACCTATTTGAAATGATTTAGGGACAAAATGTACACGGTCTACAGAGAATAAAAGAGCAATTTATATATGGAATCCAGGAAAGGTTTTTTTTCTGAACTACCAGGATCTATGGCATGCAGTTCTGGTCTTGGGTTTCATTTTGTTTGCTTGTTAAGACATGCATTTAGAAAGAGAAAGAAGTTGATAAAGCAGCGTAAGAGAGGAGGACATTCCTTGATATTACTTTTTTTTTCTTTCTAGAAACCACTAATAAAATAAATTATGGTCAAGAAAAAGGGAGTTTGGAGAGATGATTCTAGGAGGGAGATTGAATTGCCTAACTTAATTGCATTTCCTTTTTTTTCCCACCCTCTAATCCTGAGAAGAAAAACAAAGGTCAAATGGCACAGAGTACCACCTCAAAAGCAAACCATGCAGGCGCAGGCTTATTTTAAGCTAAATAAAATAAATAAACAAACTGCATTAGTTTTGTTTTTGTTTTATTAATGGCTGGGAACAGTGGGAGAAAAGCAGATATGCCAATTCCTGATTAAACAGTACATTGAAAATTGAAAAAGTATTTCCTACCTTTGTTTAAATTCAGCAGGAATTTAAACATAAAGCTGGCACAATGTGTCAAGGATGTTCTGAGGCATAGTGTTAAGTAATAAGAATTAATTAGGGAAAAAAGATGGAAAGAGAGGGAAAGGAGGTTTGCAACAGTATCCACAACTTGCAAGTAGAAAAATGTACAAGCCATCTACAGTCTTTCTGTAATTTCCTCCCCCAAATGACCAGCCAGGAAACCAAATAACAAATGTGAGAAAACCTCCTGCTGCCAGACAGAAATCTTTCTACAGGAAAGATTCACAAGGATCCGGGCTATTATTCATTCATCAAACATATACTAAGCATTTAAGGCTATGTCTTCTTTTATAGGTATTAGGGGGGAATAGAGCTGTGAGGACCTACCTAAGACCTCCTGAACCTAAATCTCTATTTTATATTTACCTTTAATGCCCAGATGATTCATAATGATTATCCATCTAATCATCTAGATCTGGAAACTCCTACTTTAGGAAATGTAAAAGTGAGTAAGTTCTTGATCTCAAAGAGCTACCATAAATGACAGGCAAATATACAAATTTCCCCAAAACTATGTTAAAATGAAACATGAAAGGAACGGAACAAATTCCTTGCTACAAACATATAGAGGAGGAAGAAATAGATGTACTGCAGGGGGAGTGAAAGAGGAGCCCACAGAAATAGGTATGCTTGTATTCGTATAGTTACCATTTGAGCATGAAGAGAGGGAGAAAGAAAAATATACTAGAATAACTGATAATAAGAAACACATCTCCAGTGTTCATTGAGAAGCAGGCCATGTCCTGGATACGCCACATAAATCCTCTCAAACAACCTAAACCAATCAGGTAGGTCCTGTTATTTTCCCATTTTTCAGATGGGGAAGCAAAAGCTCAGAAAGTTCATGTAATTTGCTCAACCACACAGCTCAGCTAAAGATTGAGGAGTTGGAGTTCAACCCCAGATCTATCCCATTCCAGATCTAATGCCTCCCAAAGAAGGATAAACAAAGACCAGATGTGTCAGATACAGAAGACCAAGCATCCATTGTTCCCTTCGTCTGGAGGGTGGCAGAGTCAGGGGAGTCAGGGGCAGGAACGTGAATCAACACAGGCTGCGGATGCTGTATTGATTACACTCTCTGGGCTTTCAATGGTAGCACGGGGAAAATCACTGAAGGTTTCTGAGTGGAGAATACTCTGATAAAATCTTAGACTTCAGACTGAGAGTCATGAGTTATATCTCACAATCTGAAATGATAAAAATCAAACTTTGAAGCATTTCACCCTGCCCTTAAACAAAAAAGTGTGGCCAGGAGCCAGGTGGAACTACTGCCTGACAGCTGTCCAGACAAATTCCAAACATGCCAGCCCTCAAAGAAGATTCTACAGGGCAGGTCTTAAGATAAATGTGTGAGTGCCTGTTACACACAGGACAAGGACCTCCTCATTCCTGGAGCTGTCCAAATCTGGCATAAGGATAGCCCTGGGGACTGCAACATTCCCTGGGGCCTAAGACATGAGGCAGAGGGCACAGCACAAGCATGGGCAGTGATTATAATTGTCAGAACCCAGACTCCTGACTCCCAGCTCTGTGCTGCCTTTCATTAAACCTTTGGCTCTGCCACTAAATATGTGACGCTGGGTGAGCCCCTTTCCCTCTCTCGATCTCCCTTTCTTCAACTGTGAAATGAGAAATTGAGCTTGACGGGATTCAGATTTCACGATTCTCAATCTTTTTCCCCTCCAACAGGACAGCATAAAGGCTCTGCTTCCATCAGTGGCTTGCTCACTAACTGGGATTTGGTGAAGGATCAACATCTCCTGAGAGCTTCCACAGTTTGTAAACAAGATGAGAATAACTGTATTTCTTCATCTCTAGGAAGCTTGCTAGTTCTGACTGTATCATGCAATTCACAGTTCTCAAATCCTGACTACAAATTCTCATTAAATTCAATCTAGCCCAGGATTATACTCTTCCAAGTGCAAACTGGATCACTGATGTCAAAAGTAATTCAACAACACAGGGGACCATGATCACATCCAGGCATATGCAAGGAACTCATTTGATGACCAGATTCCGTCCATATCATCAAGGAATGAACCATTTAAAATCCACACCTGTCAGAAACCAAGGATGCTTTGTTATTATTTGAAAGTTGTGTTTTGCTCTCAAAGGATGGTATCTGGCTGTGTCCACCTGAGTGCCTTTGTGTGTGTGTGTTTATGAGTAAAATTCCGAGGAAGCCACATAGGCTAAACCATGAAGTTGTGGAGTTCTTGAGAGAGGAGAGGGAGGAAACATGGTGCACTTTATTAGATGTTCACAAAAACCCTTGGGCAAATACCAGCCATAAAAATGAATTTCCTATTCAGTCACAAAAAAGAATTAAATTCTGCCACTCTGCAACAACATGGATAGAGCTAGAGGGTATTATGCTAAGTGAAATAACCCAGGTGGAGAAAAAAAATACCACATGATTTCCCTTATATGTGGAATCTAAAAACAAAACAAAATAAACAAAACAGCAGTAGATTCAGAGACACTGAGAAGTGATTGGTGGTTAGCATGGGGGAGGGGCTGGGAGGGTGGGTAAAATAGGTGAAGGGGATAAAGAGGCACAAAATCTCAATCATAATATAAATTAGTCACAGAGATGAAAGTACAGCATAGAGAATAGAGTCAATAGTTCTGTAGCATCTTTCTATGTTGCCAGATAGTAACTACACTTGTTGGGGTAAGAATTTAATAGTGTGCCTAACTGCTGAATCACTATGTTGTATACTTGAAACCAATACAATATTGTATATAAACTATACAACAAAATTTTTAAAAATGAATTTTTGAAGGAATAAAAATACTTCCTCCTTAAGAGTTTATCATTTATGTGGATTCAGGAAACTTTGCCTTATCAGAGCAGAGATGAATAAGGAGAATATTCAAAATTTGTTCTGTTCTCAGAAACACTACTGGTAAAACAGAAATTAGCATGTGAATTCCCATATTTTTTTGAAGGACTTGTTAAACTTCATTGGTTCATCAGACTACATCCAGTAGTTCACCCACAAAGGTGCCCATGAGTGATTGATTCCTATAATCAATTCACTGAAAAATCTGAGGCATGTTATATCTATGGCTTTACCTTCTTTGACCTCCAACCAGGGGACAAGAGCAGGAGAAAGACTAATAGATATTAACAATGACAGTGAAGCAAGTTTGGTTGCAGAACCAAGCAAACCCACATTTTGAGAGTTACCATATGGTTATTTGCTTTTATAGGACTGAACAGGAATGTGCATTCCTTCTCCAGACCTGGGAAAGGAAAATCTGCCCAAGATGTGTGACAGAGCTATCAGCAGGACTGCCAACCTTACATCTGAGACACCTGGGAAGATCGTGCTACAGGGACCAACCTGGACCACCCATGTTCTGCTCTGGGAACTTGCTTCAGATTATCTCCCACTGTTAGGGACTCAAGCCCTCCCACCCCAGCCCCCAACTGATTGACTTCTGTAAGACCACCAAAAACCGTGCCACTCATTAAAAAGAAATTAGATTTCTACTTCATACATACCTTAGCAAATCCATCAGGTGTAACAAGCAAATAGAAGACAAATCCTAGAAAGGATTCAGGCTTTTGCCTTATTTCTTGCCCAAGATACAATGCTAGTGAACTCTAGCACCTTAGCCACAGCACTGGGAGTTAAGAATTAGTCTCATTTGTGATTTTCTGAACTTCCCCAGCAACTGTAAATCTCCAGAGAACCCTATTACCTGTGAGGGCAGAAGCCTTGAGGGATGAGCTGCAAAAGGCACTGGCTATCTGTACATGATGCATGTTTTTGCCACCTGAGAAACGCAGCCTGGTCCACTGGCTGGCATGATCGACCCACTCCCGAGGCTGCTACTTCTCTAACAGTTGGAAAACAGACATGGATACATTGACATGGAAAGCCAGAAGGGGGAGGAAGTGTAAGTTCAGAGCAACATGGTGGTGGTGGGGGGCGGGGGGGAGATGTGGGAATAAGAAACACAGGCTAAATTCTTCCTGCTGAAGTGTCCAGATCTTCAAAATTGTGAATGTGGGGAAAATGTCAATATACACTGTATACCCCCTGACACAGAAATATGCACAAAAATAAAACCGAAAGGAGAGTACTGGGCATCTTATGTCCAATAACACAGCCCAATTCTTCCCTCTAGACACTGGAAGCCCACTCTCAAAGGAGAGAAAGTCAGCACTTTGGGGAGATACTTTCACCGAGACTGCCTCACACAGATTCACCTCTTCCACACATAGCTTCCCTTTAATCTTTGATCTTTTGCTTTTTTGTAGGTGTGGGGGAGAAGAGAGAAAAACAAACCTGTTTCAGAACAAATCTACTTTTAACTCTGCGGTTCTGAGGATTTCTTGTAGACTTCAGGTTAAAGGTGCCGAGTAGAGTGTAGAAGGCATGAGAGGGTGGAGCCGGAAGTTACATGGGGATGAAGCTAGACCAAGAAAAGCAGCGAGAGAAGACCTAACTAGAACCAGCCCTGCTAAATTAATCTCAGAAATTAATGATGAGTGGGCACTTTAAACGTCACAGTATCTGTATAGTCCTCTTTGAGAGAGAAGTTGAGCTAATGGCTTGCCCAGGTTCAAGTGCTGGTTACCGAACTCGGGCCACCAGATATCTGGATCCACAAGCAGGAGACTGAAACGTTGAAGGAAACCCAATCTGAAAGGCTAATGGGTAGAGAGACGGCAAGGAGAGAGGAGCGGCGGGCAGGACTCGACAGAGCATCCTGGAGCCGCAGGGGCATTGGCATGCGCTCTGGGTACCTTGATGTAGGCCCGCTGCAGGTAGTTGTAGGGCACTCTGCGCTGGAAGTCGCTGCGCACATCCTCGCTGATGCGGTGGCGGGACGCAGGTCCCCCGAGGCGCTGGGTCTGGCAGCCGCGGCAGCAGCGCGCCCTCTCCAGCAAGGCGCGGAAGAAGGGCAGCTCGGCCCCGGGCCCGACCCCGGGGGGCGCGAGCGGGCGGCGCGCGGCGCAGGAGCGGGCGCAGCGCGCGCGGATCTCCCGCAGGCGCCGGTGGCTGCGCAGAGCCGCTTCCAAGTCGCGCACGGCTCCCTCGTAGTCCCCGCGGTAGTAGGCGGCCACGCCGCTGGCGTAGAGCAGGTCGAAGGGCTGCAGAGGCCCGGGCTCAGGCTGCCGCTCCGGGCGCGCGCGGTCCGGGGGGCCGCCCCACAGCGGCGGCGGCAGCAGGAGCGCCAGCAGCAGCCACAGCGGCGCCCACATGCGCTCCCGCATCCTCCGCCGCGCTGCCGGACGCTCGCGGCCCCGGCGTCGGGGCCTGGTCTCCCACCTGCGCGGGCGAGGGCGCCGACCCCCGCGATCCGGCTGCCCCGCGCGCCCCAGGTGACCGCTGGCGCTCCGCTACTGAGGCGGAGGCCGGGCCGGCTGCTCTTAAAGGGACGCCCACAGCGCGCACGCTCCTCCTGCCGCCCGAGCCGCGGCGAGGAGCCGGCGCTCAGCGCGCGCCCTGCAGGCTCCGGGCCGCAGTCGCCGGGATGCGGTGGGCTGCCCGCCCGAGTGCCAGGCAGACAGCGAGCGCCGCTTGAGGCCGACCCGGGGAGAACAGCTTTACTCGTGGGCTTCCTTCTAGGTGGCGGAATAGGTATGATGAACTCCCGAGGAAGACAATCCGGCTTGGTGAGGTTAGGACTCTGGGAATGTGTACCTGACCTCGCAGTTTGCAGAGCCCTTCCCCTTCAGGTGAAGCGCCAAAGCTCCATCTCAGGCTGTGAAGAAAGTCCCGGAGGGCCAATTGGCCCACTTGCGGAGGCTTGATGGGAAGAGTGGTTAGTCCGAGTTTATGAACTATGAAAAGGCAAAGGAAGGACCCAAGCCTGGGCCTTTGAAGTCAAAGCTTACCGCTGCTTCCCCTAGGGCGGGTTTACCCTTCCTTGCCTTCCCATCTCCCTTAGTGTGGGCCTGTGTCTGTGCAGCGGAGCAAGGGGTAGGGGCAAGAGAGGAGCAATAAATAACCTGCATTCCTGTGCGGACAGCCATGTTACAGGACCTAGAGAACTGTTAGAGTAGGTGGGGCTGTCCTCACGTTCTGCTCTGTCTTTTTACCAACCCTGTGTGACCTTGTGCAGCTGAGCCTCAGTTTCTTCATCTCCATAACAGGCAAATGTCCCAACGTGTCAGATTCTTACCTAAATTCTAATGGCAGGAGTTGAATAAAGAGGCAATTTAATAAACCAAGTACCTCCAGGACTTAATGAACATCAATCTAGGAATGGGAACGTTGACAGAAATGGCTGCCAGGCTCCAAAGGACTAGCTAAAGGCTTCCCTGTTCTTCTGCTTCTCCTCTCAGCCTTCTGAGCCAAGGTGTTTCCCTCGATTCTGTTCCTTGGCTCTACACTCTCACAAGGATTCCTGCGAGCTTGAGCACTGGACCCTTGACTCCAGCCTGCTTTCTAGAGACATGCTTCTGTTCTCCTAATGGCTGTGGCAATTTCACCAAAGTCTCCCTAGTCACCTGGATGGTGAGCAAAAGAGAAGAGCAATGGAAAGGAACCACATGTACCATGTAGTTGATATGAATTTCCCAAAGAAAACTTTCATATGGAATCCCCGCTATCACGAGGAGGTTGTCAGAGTTTCATGCTCATTCCTTTATTTTGTTCGTTGACTATGAAAATGAACAGTCGTGGCTCTAACTTCAAGGGACACCAAAGAACCATGCTTGTTATTTTTCTCCACCAAACCTCACTCATTTTGTTCATTCCCCTGATAGAAAAGCTCCAGTTTGGAGCTGAGTATGTACTGAATGCTTTGGATGTTCGGCATTCCAGAATTTGCACTTGGGTTATTAACCCAGACTTTTTCTGTAGAGACTAGCTCTCTTTTCAGATAAAGACTTTGGAATCCAGAGTTATCAATCCACTTGTGCAAGGTTCTGAAGCACACTAGAAAGTCCTGCTATAGGTCTAAGGACATAGTGCCCAAATGCTTTGCTATAGATTATCTGTATATCCCGTGACATTTCCACATCATTTAATATCAACTAAATGTATGTCTTTGGAGGCCTGCTCTCAAAGTAGGTATTCTGGTGGACAGGGAAATGAAAAAGCCAAGTCCATATTTCTTATCTCTAGGAGATTACAGTGATGTATAGGAGATAAACATGATGTGCTGGACTATAACACAAGGTAGAATGTCATACATGTTAGATTAGATTCAAAGTGTATAGAAATGCAGAGCCTGGAAAGATGACTTCTAGTGCAAACATTAGAGGAAGAATTGACATTGACGTAGAGTCACCTTACAGGCTGTAGCCATACCAAACTTCCTGCTGATCCCCCAACTGGCCATGTGCTTTCAAATCTTCTGCATATCCTGCTACCCTATAAACATCTGTACGGACCCTACCTGACTTTATAGAAAACATTCAATTGACATCTCAAATTTGCTTGAACACTGGAATCAAAAATACTTGAGAAGGCAAAAATACTGCTATTTAGCCCTAATTCTGAGAGATTCTGATTTATTTGGTCTGGGGTATGGCTTGAGAATTGAGATTTATAAAAGTTCCCTGAATCTAATATGAAACTAAGATTGAGAACCACTGGTCTCAAGTTAATGCCATAATCCAAAGAGTAAGTCTATGAGTCAGGGCTTCGGGTGCTATAGAGAATTCATGAGTCATCCCTCAGATCTCTCCTTCTCAAAAAGGACAGTCTGATATGTCTCTTAAGGCTGGATCAGAACAAAATTTCACAACCCTTGAATGATAAGAGCCTTGCAGGCAGTGAAGTTGATTCCAGGCAGTGCTGTGCCCAATGGTATCAACTCTGTATTGAGAAATGCAGTCCTCCCTGGGTCTCTTGCACTCCTGAACGTCTCACTGGGTGTTCCAAGAATGTACTTCTTTACATGGGTTATTTCTTAGATAACTGGGTGCCATCTCAGAGTTTCTGATTCACTAAGCCTGAGATAGAGGCCAAAAATGTGCATTTCTAACAAGTTTCATGATGATGCTGATGCTCTTGGTGTAAGAATCATACTTTGAGAATTTCTTTATAAAAACAATTCCTTGTGAACAGTGGTTCTTAAACTTTGTTGTGTATCAAAATGCTCTTAACAAACACAGAGGTCCTGGCTTTTGAAGTAGAATCAAGTTTGGACTTTCATATTACTGAGTTCCCCAGGGGTTCTGATACCCAACAAAGTTTGAGAACCACTGTTTTAGTTAGTGATATTTCTCCCAGGAATATCTGGAGACATTTTTGTTTGTCACAACTAGGAGAGTGGAGTACAGTTGTACAATTGGCATCTAATGGGTAGAGGGTAGGGATACATGCTAACCATCCTTTGATGAATGGGACAGCCTTCCACAACAGAGAGTTATACAGTCTAAAGTATCAACCATGCTCAAGTTGAGAAACCCTGGGATAGAACATAGTTTAAGCACTGAAAATCTTACTCAATTCCCTTATTTTATGAGGAAACATGGTGTCTTGCCAATGGGTTTCAGCCCCAGGCAAGTTCGCTATGGATTCAATGTGACCAAAGAAATTGACAGCAAAACATTTTTGGGGTGAAAGGGTTATACCCAACTTTATTTCCAGGTGGCAGGTCAGTCACTAAAATCCCATTCACTCAGAGCTAGTCTGCATGCAGCAAGCCAGTCTCTGCCTCTGGGCTCCTCTGTCTGCACAGCCGTCCTCTGGGCCCTCTGCACAGTTGTCCCGCACAGCCAGTCCTCTGGGCCTCTGTCCTTGGCGCTGGCACCACTCCAGCCTCTGCTCTGCTCTCCTGCAGCCTTGCAGCCATACCACCATGTCGTGCGCAGAGCACTGGGCGGAGCTCTCCACATAGAGTCAACAGCCATGTATTGTCCACAGGTGAGCAGTGAGCTAATCAACCAGGGCCAGGTGGGAATCCTGGACACAGGAACTCTCATTTTATCCACACATGGGAACACAGGTCACATAAATAGGCAGTGGCAAGACTCATGCTTAATTTTATATACAAAAAGACAAGATGTTATTCTGAATGTCATAAAACACTGGATGACAGTAGTTTTGTGAATGTTTCTTAAAGGAGATATAAAACAAAAATGCATGAAAGTAAGGAAGAAATTATAATTTGAGAAAAAGGAGCCATTGGAGGAATAAGATGATGAAATATCTGCTAAGATAGGTATGAACTGGGAGCCTGCAATTTCACTTTTCCTCCATTCCTTACAAATTCAGAGAACAGGCAGAGCACAAGAGAATCCATCCAAAAACTTTAAGAGGGATCCAATCACTTCCTTTTTATTATATTTGGAATGAATCTTGACAGAAGCTTGAATTTCTTTTTGACTTCTGTTTACAAGTCAACAGCATCTCCACACTGCTTACCTTAGGGAACCTCTAGCAAGAAGAAATTCAGAGAAAAGATCTTCCAATGCTTCCTGTTTTCCCCAAATCAGTTTAGTTTTTCCAAGCTGACTTCTCTCTCCTGCAGAATCTTCATGGAACAATAAAAGCACACTCAGGCTTCAGCAGTAGACTTAATCAACACTTTCCATAAGCAGATCTATTATTAGTTTACTTTGGTCATGTGTAACCAGAGCTCTTGCTTGCCCCAAACATCTTTGATTCCTTTGAAATGAAAGAAATAATTTTCACTATGCAACAACCCAACCCTGTTCAGCTGCTGTTGATGCTGGCTACAGGCAACTGTTTTGAAGACTTTTTTTCTTACTCAAATAAGATCATCTGAAGACTTTTTTTTTCCTCCAAATAAGTTAGTGTGAAAGGTAAGCCACCAACAATCTATCGCCAGAAGAGAGAGTGAGAAAAAAATCCTCCCTGGAGGAAGAGCGGTTTTTTTTCAGAAAAATTAATATTTAACTTACATTAAAAATCAGACGGGAGCTGCCACATTCCAGAACTGTCTGTTCCTTTCCAATTTCCTTACTAGCTCTGTCTCTCTGCTTGCCTTAATTCCTGATTGAACTTGAAAATTCCAAATCAAACAAAACTCTGCAAACACTCTGTCCCCACTCTGTCATGAAGACATTCTAAGTTCATTCCTCATCTTAGTTGAACAAGAAGAAAGTGAAATAAGAATGCTGAGCAGTCTCCAATTACTTTAAGCTAAAAACAATACAAACTGAAATCCAGAAAAGTGGGCATATCCTACATGCTGGATATTAAGTATAGTTCTTTTCACAAACATTTAATCATTTTCTTTTCAAGAGTCTCTTTGAGTAAAAACATTAGCATTGTGATTTCACCAGTGAGAAAAGGATTTATGTAAGAGGAATGACTTACCAAAGCCCAGTTTGCAAGTTAAAGGCCCAGACTGAAGCCTATTTAGTTCTTCCCCCACTCTACACACTGTCTCTTCCTAAGCCTGAGACATCTTCATAGGTCCTGTCCAAAATTCTGCTCCAGTTAAACTTGTACATACTACACCTTTTCTTCAGTCACCAATTTTGTTCTGCGTTCAGCTAGAGGCACTGACTCATATAACATTTTTTTCTGCAGAGTAAATATGGATAAGGTGTGTGTGTGTGTGTGTGTACGTACAACACCGTATGTATTAGATAGAGGCTTAAAAGACTCTGAACTCACTTGATAGGTGACAAAATGCATGGAAACACAGTCATGACCATGAGGGTAAACAGGTTCTTAATTCACTCCTCTGTATGAGATGCCAAATCACTGTGTATGGATGCAAAGTAAAACCTTACCCATCAGAAATTCTGAAAGAGATTACTCTGTATGCATAGGTGATCCATCATTCTGAGATTACCTTCCTGCCCTGTCTATCTTTGGGAACCCCCTTCCCATATCCATCCTCTGAAATGCTCTTGCTGCCTCTAACCCAAGCCCCTGTTGCCAGCTGTCAGACATCACTAATGCCAGTAATCACAGACCAGCACCCTAGTTCTTGCTGAAAAAAATCCTTGGAAGTGAGTTTGTTCTCCCAACTGTAGCCTCTTGACTTACAGCTACCCTGATGCTGACTGCTTTGCTATTAGAAGCCTGAATGAATTTCATCCTGTTTCAAGCTGAATCCATGTCTCTAATCCTGGCCCACCAAAGTGTGTCTGAGAAGTTGTCAAGATCTTCCTTCTGGATCTGGTCTACCCTGCTTCTGACCAACCCCAGGTTATGCCTGGCACGAGGGGCTGTTCTGGGAAATGCAGTTTCTGGTGTTCTCACCTCTCTGGCCTCAGCTTCATGGGGAAAAGATGGAGAAGACCACCTCAGAATGAATCATATCTTCTACCCATTTCCAGCAAAAATGTAGGCTGCTACAGTTTCCAAATTTTGTTGGTTACCTAAGCTTCTGGTGGCCTCCAGATTCATCTTCTGGTGGAACCACAGGAAATAAGAAGAGCCAAATATTAGAGCAGTAAAGCTTCAGTTACTAAGAGATCCTAAATTCCAGAGCTAGGTGTCTGCCTCTCTCATTATTCTTGCCTGCTTTGCCCACACTTACCACCATCTCCCTCTTTTTTGGATCTCCAACAACGTCTTCATCATGAATGGTCCAACCTGTGGTACTGTGCATCCTGTGGTACATGCTTCTCTGGATAACATCTAAATATGCCTCTGCCAGAAATGCTGAGCCTCTTATCCTCTTCTGTTCTCTGGTATCAGATGGGTACTGTCAGCCCACACAAACTGCTGGAGGGTGAGGTCTCACCAAGTCTGAAGGAGCTGTATAGTCCTTCCCCACCTTAACCCTAGAAATTTCAGCACCTCGTAACAGCCTCATCTGTGGAAAATCTAGGATAAATTGGTTTGAGGTCATAAAAATTTTATATATATATATAATTCTCATTATATATAAAACATCAATTCCCCATCTTTTACCAAAATTTGTAGACATGAAGATTAAGGACCCCTATGGTTTACTATCAACTATAGAATAAAAAGAAAATTAAATAAAAAGGCAACTGCAGATACATATTTATGCAAGAGTAAGAAGTTGGAAGGAAATAGAAAGTGTTGCTTTCCTTTTGAATAAAGAAAAGTGTCCTCTGAGAAAATTTTCAAACTGATCATAAAAATTCCATAGAAGTTACTGATCATAGAAATACCATTCAACCCAGTAATTCCACTTCTAGGAATTTACCCAAGGAAAACAAAATCCCTGATTCAAAAAGATATATGCACCCCAATGTTTATTGTTGCATTATTTACAATAGCCAAAATATGGAAGCAACCAATGTGTCCATCAATAGATAAATGGATAAAGAAGATGTGGTACATATACACAATGGAATATTATTCAGCCATAAAAAGAAAAATCCTGCCATTTGCAACCACATGGATGGATCTAGAGGATATTGTTCTTGGTGAAATAAGCCAGGCATTGAAAAACAAATATATGATTTCATTATTTGTGGAGTACAAAAAGAAAGCAAAACAGAAGCAGACTCATAGACACTGAGAAGGGACTGGTGGTTACCAAGGCAGAGGGGTTGGAGTGCATGGGTGAGAGGGTGAGTGGGATAAAGGGGCACAAAAATTCTCAATTGTAATATAAGTTGATCACAGGAATAGTAGTACGGCATGGAGAATATAGCCAATGATTCTGTAATATCTTCCTATGTTGAGAGATAATAATCACACCAGAGGGGGTGTGGATTTAATAATATGGGTAACTGTTGAACCACTGTGTTGTGCATTTAAAACCAATATAAGATTGTATATCAGTGTTACTATTATAAAAAAAAAATTTTAAGTTACTGGCCAAAATTATAAAATTATAAAAGCCAAAACACCAAAAATATGTCTTTAAAACTGATTATTTTGCTTATCATAGTGATTTCAAGGAATTCATTCAAACAAAAAAACCTGGCAGAACCCATAATACTCAACAGTGAGGCTCTGGTGGAGAACTTGTCACTCATCATATCTGAATATTTTAGATTCTGACTTCACTATGCATTTGGCTCCCTTGAAAATAGATTCCAGCTTCCTGATTACCTGGCCACATGTTCCTCCTCACTAGCCTGCCTGGTTGTCTGCCTGTGGCTCCCTTAACCATTCTGCCTCTACACCTGCATACTCCTGCAGTGTTCATTTCCAAATTGCCTTTCATTAGCAGAACCTGACCATGTGCAGATTACCCAAACAGAAACTTAGTCTAAGAGATACCAGGTGTTTATCATTCTCTTATCCTTTCCAGAGGAAAGAGATTTACTAGAACTTCATACTTCTGTGCTCTAGAAAATGCTCTTTGGATGAGTGAATGAAATGAATTTGTATTTCAAAAGAGACATGCACATAAGACAACCCTGTGAAGGAAATCAGAATGCCCCAGATCTGGCTATGGCTCAGCCATGAACTAATTACTATCCATTAGGCAAGTCACTTCTCTCTGGGCCTCTTTTACTCCCATCAGTAAAGGAAGGTGTGGAACTAGACTTCGGGGGGGCCTTCCAGCTTTAAGTGTTCTCTGATTCTTTCATTTAAAAAAATATAATGTTATCACATTCCTAGTGGTCCACCAGAGCATAACTCCCCTTCTCCCTACATCTATCTCTGGGATAAAGTTAAACTTTGCTTCCCAAGTAAATTTCCAAGCTCCCTCTGGGGTTGTTAAAACTCTCAGATTACTCAGAGTTTGTTGATTTTGCTGTAGAAATCAGCCAGACTCAGCCAGTAGAATGGAGACTGGCATTATTGTTTTGCAGCAACCCGTAGCATAGTAACACTTCCAGGCACTGCAGAGTTGATCCATATGTCCCAGCTCCCTGGGGAACCTACCACTTCAGTCTGGCCACCATGTGTATTCTCCTTATGTCTCTGCCTTAACCCACAGAAAAGTGTCATAAAGAGACTCCAGGATCTAAAAATAAAAATGACTAGAGGTACAGCTACCCTACTTTCCCACCCCTTGATAAAAGGAGAAGGTTAAGACCAAATAGAGTGATGAAATGGTTTAACTGAAAAAAATAAAAAAACTTAATAAATAATTGGCCAAACCTACATCTTAACTCCTCTCTTCCATTGAATCTGACCTCTTTATCATGTTACCCTTGGGAGAGTTCAGAATGTAAGTTTGTTAACCAACCTGAGCCAATTCACTTTTGGAGGATGAGATAATTCATATTTAAAAATTAACTTAGTTATTTCTAAGCGACTTTCAAATTTGTGATCATTACTTTAAAAAAATTTTTTTATTAAGGTATTACTGGTATACACTCTTATGAAAGTTTCACATGAAAAAACAATGTGGTTACTATATTTACCCATATTATCAAGTCCCCACTCATACCCCAATGCAGTCATTCTCCATCAGTGTAGTACGATGACACAGATTCACTGTTTGCCTTCTCTGTGCTACACTGTTTTCCCAGTGATTCCCTACACCATGTGTGCTAAACATAATACCCCATAATCCCCTTCTCCCACCCTCCCCACCCACCTTCCCACACCCCTCCCCTTTGGTAACCACTAGTTCCTTCTTGGAATCTCTGAGTCTGCTACTATTTTGTTCCTTCAGTTTTGCTTCATTGTTATACTCCACAAATGAGGGAAATCATTTGTCACTTGTCTTTCTCCACCTGGCTTATTTCACTGAGCATACTATCCTCCAGCTCCATCCATGTTGTTGCAAATGGCAGGATTTGTTTCCTTCTTATGGCTGAATAGTATTTTATTGTGTATATGTACCACACCTTCTTTATCCATTCATCTACTGATGGACACTTAGGTTGCTTCCATATCTTGGCTATTGTAAAAAGTGCTGCAGTAAACATAGGGGTGCATATGTCTTTTTGAATCTGAGAAGTTGTATTCTTTGGGTAAATTCCAAGGAGTGGGATTCCTGGGTCAAATGGTATTTCTATTTTTAGTTTTTGAGGAGCCTCCATATTGCTTTCCACAATGGTTAAACTAGCTTATATTCCCACCAGCAGTGTAGGAGGGTTCCCCTTTCTCACCAGCATTTGTTGTTCTTAGTCTTTTGGATGGTGGCCATCCTTACTGGTGTGAGGTAATATCTCATTGTGGTTTTAATTTGCATTTCCCTGATGATTAGTGATGTGGAGCATCTTTTCATGTGTCTGTTTTCCATCTGAATTTCTTCTTTGGAGAAGTGTCTCTTCATATCCTCTGCCCATTTTTTAATCAGGTTATTTGCTTTTTGTGTGTTGAGGCGTGTAAGTTCTTTATATATTTTGGATGTTAACCCCTTGTCGGATATGTCATTTACAAATATATTCTCCCATACTGTTGGATGCCTTTTTGTTCTCTTGATGGTGTCCTTTGCTGTACAGAAACTTTTTAGTTTGATGTAGTCCCATAAGTTCATTTTTGCTTTTGTTTCCCTTGCTTGAGGAGATGCATTCAGGAAGAAGTTGTTCATGCTTATATTCAGGAGATTTTTGCCTATGTTGTCTTCTAAGAGTTTTATGGTTTCATGACTTACATTCAGGTCCTTGATCCATTTCGAGTTTACTTTTGTGTATGGGGTTAAAGAATAATCCAGTTTTATTCTCTTGCATGCAGCTATCCAGTTTTGCCAACACCAGCTGTTGAAGAGGCTGTCATTTCCCCATTGTATGTCCATGGCTCCTTTATCATATATTCACTGACCATGTATGGTTGGGTTATATCAGGGCTCTTTAGTCTGTTCCATTGGTCTATGGGTCTGTTCTTGTGCCAGTACCAAATTGTCTTGAGTACTGTGACTTTGTAGTAAAGCTTGAAGTTGGGGAGCATAATCCCCCCAGCTTTATTCTTCCTTCTAAGGATCTTTTGTGGTTCCATATGAATTTTAGAACGATTTTCTTTAGTTAGTTGAAAAATGCTGTTGGTATTTTGATAGGAATTTCATTGACTCTGTAGATTGCTTTAGGCAGGATGACCATTTTGACAGTATTTATTCTTCCTATCCATGAGCACGGGATGTGTTTGCATTTATTGGTATCTTCTTTAATTTCTCTCATGAGTGCCTTGTAGTTTTCAGAGTATAGGTCTTTCACATCCTTGGTTAGGTTTACTCCTAGGTATTTTATTCTTTTTGATGCAACTTTGAATGGAATTGTTTTCCTGATTTCTCTCTCTGCTAGGTCATTGTTAGTGTATAGGAATGTCATAGATTTCTGTGCATTAATTTAGTATCCTGAAACTTTACTGAATTCATATATTAAATCTAGTAGTTTTGGAGTAGATTCTTTAGGGTTTTTTGTGTACAATATCATGTCATCTGCAAACAGGGACAGTTTAACTTCTTCCCTGCCAATCTGGATGCCTTTTATTTCTTTGTGTTGTCTGATTGCTGTGGCTAGGACCTCCAGTACTCTGTTGAATAGAAGTGGGGAGAGTGGGCATCCTTCTCTTGTTCCTGATCTTAAAGGAAAAGCTTTCAGCTTCTCACTGTTAAGTTTAATGTTGGCTGTGGGTTTGTCATATACAGCCTTTATTATGTTGAGGTACTTGCCCTCTATATCCATTTTGTTGAGAGTTTTTATCATGAATGGATGTTGAATTCTGTCAAATGCTTTTTCAGCATCTTTGGAGATGATTATGTGCTTTTTGTCCTTTTTGTTGATGTGGTGGATGATGCTGATGGATTTTCGAATTTTGAACCATCCTTGCATCCCTGGAATAAATCCTACTTGACCATGATGGATGATCCTTTTCATGTGCTTTTGAATTCGGTTTGCTAATATTTTGTTGAGTATTTTTGCATCTATGTTCATTAGGGATATTGGTCTGTAGTTTTCCTTTTTTGTGGTGTCTTTGCCCAGTTTTGGTATTAGAGTGATGCTGGCCTCATCGAATGAGTTTGGAAGTATTCCCTCTTCTACTCATTGGAAAACTTTAAGGAGGATGGGTACTAGGCCTTCACTAAATGTTTGACAAAATTCAGCAGTGAAGCCATCTTGTTCAGGCATTTTGTTCTTAGGTAGGTTTTTGATTATCAGTTCAATTTCGTTGCTGGTAATTGGTCTGTTGAGATTTTCTGTTTCTTTCTGGGTCAGCCTTGGAAGGTTGTATCTTTCTAGAAAACTTGTCCATTTCTTCTAGGTTATCCAGTTTGTTAGCATATAATTTTTCATAGTATTCTCTAATAGTTCTTTGCATTTCTGTGGTGTCCGTACTGATTTTTCCTTTCTCATTTCTGATTCTGTTTATGTGAGTAGACTCTTTTTTTTTCTTGATTAGTCTGGCTAGGGGTTTATCTATTTTGTTGATTTTTCTCTTGCTTTCATTGATCCTTTCTATTGTTTTGTTCTTCTCGATTTTATTTATTTCTGCTCTAATCTTCATTATGTCCCTCCTTCTACTGACTTTGGGTCTCATTTGTTCTTCTTTTTCTAGTTTCTTTAATTGTAAGTTTACACTGCTCATATGTGAATGTTGTTCTTTCCTGAGGTAGGCCTGTATTGCAATATAATTTCCTCTTAGCATGGCCTTAGCTGTGTCCCACAGATTTTGCGGTGTTGAATTATTGTTGTCATTTGTCTCCATACAGCGCTTGATCTCTGTTTTTATTTGGTCATTGATCCATTGATTATTTAGGAGCATGTTATTAAGCCTCCATGTGTTTGTGGGATTTTTCATTTTCTTTGCATAATTCATTTCTAGTTTCACTCCTTTGTGGTCTGAGAAGCTGGTTGGTACTATTTCAATCTTTTTGAATTTACCGAGGCTCTTTTTGTGGCCTAGTGTATGATCTATTCTTGAAAATGTTCCATGTGCACTTGAGAAGAATGTGTATTCTGCTGCTTTTGGGTGTAGAGTTCTGTAGATGTTTCTTAGGTCCATCTCTTCTAATGTGTTGTTCACTGCCTCTGTCTCCTTACTTATTTTCTGTCTGGTTGATATGTCCTTCAGAGTAAGTGGTGTGTTGAAGTCTCCTAGAATGATCACATTGCATTCTATTTCCCCCTTTAATTCTGTTAGTATTTGTTTCACATATGTAGGAGCTCCTGTGTTGGGTGCATATTTATAATGGTTATATCTTCTTGTTGGATTAATCCTTTTATCATTGTATAATGTCCTTCTTTGTCTCTTGTGACTTTCTTTGTTTTGAAGTCTATTTTGTCTAATATAAGTACTGCAACTCATGCTTTTTTCTCCCTATTAGTTACATGAAATGTCTTTCTCCATCCCTTCACTTTTAGTCTGTATATGTCTTTGGGTTTAAAGTGAGTCTCTTGAAGGCAGCATATAGATGGGTCTTGTTTTTTTATCCATTCAGTGACTCTATGTCTTTAATTGATGCATTCAGTCCATTTACATTTAGGGTGATTATGGATAGGTATGTACTTATTGGCATTGCAGGCTTCAGATTCATGGTTACCAAAGGTTCAAGGTTAACTTCCCTACTATCTAACAACTCACTTAAAATGCTATTACAAACGCAATCTAAAGGTTCTTTTTTTGTTTGTTTCCCTCCTCCTTTTTCTTCCTCCTCCATTCTTTATATATTAGGTATCATATTCTGTTCTGTCTGTTATCCCTTGATTAACTTTGGGGATAGTTAATTTAATTTTGCATTTTCTTAGTTATTAGCTGTTCTACTTTCTTTACTGTGGTTTTGTTACCTCTGGTGGAAGCTATTAAATGGTAGGAACACTTCCATCTATAGCAGTCCCTCCAAAATATACTGTAAAGATGGTTTGTAGGAGCTAAATTATCTCAGCTTTTGCTTATCTGGGAATTGTTTAATCCCTCCTTCAAATTTAAATGATAATCTTGCTGGATAAAGTAATCTTGGTTCAATGCCCTTCTGCTTCATTGCATTAAATATATCATGCCACTCCCTTCTGGCATGTAAGGTTTCTGCTGAGAAGTCTGATGATAGCCTGATGGGCTTTCCTTTGTATTTGATATTATTCCCCTCTCTGGCTGCTTTTGATAGTCTGTCCTTATCCTTGATCTTTGCCATTTTAATTACTATATGTCTTGATGTTGTCTTCCTTGGGTCCCCTGTTTTGGGAGATCAGCGCACCTCCATGGCCTGAGAGACTATCTCCTTCCCCAGATTGAGGAAGTTTTCAGCAATCACCTCCTCAAAGACACTCTCTATCCCTTTTTCTCTCTTCTTCTTCTTCTGGTACCCCTATAATGTGAATATTGTTCCATTTGGATTAGTCACACAGTTCTCTCCATACTCTTTCATTCTTTCATTTCTCTCTCTGCCTCAGCTTCTTTGTATTCCTCTTCTCTAGTTTCTATTTAATTTATTGTCTCCTCCACCGTATCCAATCTGCTTTTAATACTGTCCATTGTACTCTTCAATGATTGGATCTCTGACTGTAATTCATTCCTGAGTTCTTGAATATCTTTCCAAAGCTCCATGAGCATGTTAATGATTTTTATTTTGAACTCCCTTTCAGAGAGAGTCATAAGGTCCATATCATTTAAATCTTTCTCAGGAGTTGTATTCATAATTTTACTCTGGACCAGGTTCCTTTGGCGTTTCATATTTGTGTATGGCGCCCTCTAGTGCTCAGAAGCTCTACTCTCTGGAGTTGCTCAGCCCCTGAAGCAATGTCAGGGATTGTAGGGGAGTGGTATTGGTGCCTCGGGGGAGGAAAGAGCTGTTTCCTGCTTCCCGGCTGCTATGCCTGTCTCCACTGCCTGAACCAGTGGGCCGAGCACACAGGTATAAAGCCTCTGTGCTTTGCGTTTTTAGTTGCTGTAGACAGATCTTCTCTCTGGCTGGCCTAACGCCATGGTAGGGTTTCCCGGTTTGCAAGCCCAGTGGGGCTGGCCAGGAGAAAGGCGCACTAGTCTGCCTGTCACAGAAGGGGTTCTTGGAGCTGTGTAGGCAGCCAGGGAGCTGGAGCACCTGAAGATCGTGAAAGCTCCCAACCTGCTGGGCAGAGTGCACCCGGACAATTTTGTCTACCTGTCTTTCCCCATGAGCAGTAAGCTCTGTGCAGTCCTTGCCCCATTAGCCGCCCTCTTGCTAAGGGCTTCTTTGTTGGAAGTCTCTCAGACTGCCCACCTTTCTTTTGTCCCAGAACAGCTGGATATGGATACCTGCTTTCTACAAGCAGCTGGAATCTTAGTCTCTCCAGGAATTCTGCCTGTCTTAGCTTTCCAACCCCCTAATTATGAGAATATCATGCAAGCACCATGACATAGAGGTTTGTGCTCCCAGAGCAGATTTCCAGAGTTAGGTATTCAGCACTCCCAGATCTCCACTCCCTCCCTGCTCCATTCCTCTTCCCCCTGCCTGTGAGCTGGGGTGGGGGAAGGGCTTGGATCTCGCAGGACCACAGCTTTAGTAGTTACCCTTTTCCGTGAGGTCTGCTCTTGTCTCCATGTGTATGCAGTTTGTTGCAGTCCTCTTTACTGTTACTCTTTCAAGAGTAGTTGTATTAGTTATGTTTTCATATTATCTGCGGTTTTAGGAGGAAGCCTCTGTCACACCTCTCACGCCACCATCTTTAATCCAATCCATGATCATTACTTTTTAAGGCACCTTAAAATTGTAAGTATGTATGCTTAAATTTTTTTTAGGTAACTCATATCTTACTTTTAATGATGAAAGTTATATAAATATAATCTCCATTTTTTTTTCTCATTTCAGTTCTAAAATACCCACAGGAAAACATGGGTCACTAACTTGACATTCAGCATTTGAGAGGCTGCCAGACAATAGATTTTACTGCAAAATGTAATCATAAGTTGATTTGTTAAAATAAACATAGAAGAAATTGTGTAGTAAACTTCCTTTAAAGTAGACAACATATGCTGATCCCATTTATGGTACCAATGCTCCAGGAAGGACTTGCAGAGAAATTTTGCCTATTATTTTATAAGCAAAACTGAATTTTTATCAAAAAAGAGTCTCCTTAATTGTTTTTCCAGAATCAACTTCAGGTGATATTTAGATGTTTCCTGGAGTCAAGTGCACTTTCAAAAGATAAAGAAAAAAATATTCTTTTAATTCTTTATTATCATTCATTAAAAATATTCCAGAGATTAAATAAAATGGCAGTGTGAGAAGTGAGGCAGAAAACTCCTCCCAAAAGCACATATAACACAAAAATACAGCAAATACAATTCTGAAAGAGTGACTGGAAAGAAGACTGCAACAGATGGCCTACATCTGGGGAAGAGAGAACACCTCAAAAGGGTAAAGTAGCAAGATCCCAAGCCCTCCCCTGACCCCAGCTCACTAGTGGGAGGAAGAGAAATGGCCAAGAGAAGCCCAGGACTGCTAAGTACCCATACCTGGAGATCTATTCTGGAAGCACGAGCCTACATTACATGGTGCTCTGGAGATTAGAGGGGTTGGAAAGCAAAGACAAGTGGAACACTTGGAGAGACTGAGGTTCCAGCCGCTTGTAGAGAACAGGTACCCACAACTGGCAACTCCAGGTAAAAGAAAGGCAGGCACTTTGAAAGACTTCCCAACAGTGGGAGGGCTGTTAAAGGGGCAAGAATTCCATCCCCCTGGCTGGCAGCATGGCACCAAGGCTCCCACTGCGATATGCATCCTGCCGCTCCTTTCTTCCAGCTGGCACTGGTTCACAAACCTGCTGCCCCTGCCATCATGTCAAGCCAGCCAGAGGGAAGTCCCACCTATGTCAGCTACAAGGGCATAGCATAGAGGCTCCTCCTTGCACACTCAGCCCACTGACCCTGGCAGTGGAGGCAGGCACTGCAGATGGGAATCAGGAAAGAGCTCTTTCCTCCCGGCAGGCACTGGTGCCATGCACCTGTAGCCCCCACCATGGCTCCAGAGGCTAGACAGCCCCAGAGAGCAGAGCTTCTGGGCACTAGAGAATGCCTTCAGCACAAAGTTATTATTCCAGAGTAATCATTAGGAATATGAACTGGAAAAAGGACCTGGTCCAAATCAAAATCCCTCAAACACCAGAAAGAGGGCTAAGTGAAACTGAAATCACCAATCTTCCTGATAAAGATTTCAAAAATGAAAATCATAAGCATGCTCACAAAGCTAGAGAAAAATATTCAAGACTTCAGGGAGGACTTCAAGAAAGATAGAAACTTTGAAAAATACAGTATCAAGTGGAACATACAATGGAGGGATTTAAAAGCAGACTAGATAAGATAGAGGAGATCGTAAATGAAATAAAAGTTAGACAACTGGAAAACAAGCTGAGGCACAGAGAGAAAAAAGGATCTCTAGGAATGAAAGAAAAATAAGAGAACTATGCAACCAATCCAAATGGAACAATATTTGCATTATAGGGATACAAGAATAAGAGGAGAGAAAAAAAGGGATAGAAAGTCTCTTTGTGGAAATAATTGCTGAAAAAGTCCCCAGTCTGGGGAAGGAATGGTCTCTCAGGCCATGGAAGTGTACGGATATCCTAACACAAGGGACCCAAGGAAGACAAAACCAAGGCATATAATAATTAAAGTGGCAAACATCAAGGACAAGGACAGAGTATTAAAAGCAGCCAGAGAAAGAAAAAAAAATCACATACAAAGGAAAACCTATCAGGCTGTCATCAGATTTCTCAGCAGAAATCTTACAGGTCAGAAGGGAGTGGCATGATATATTTAATGCAATAAAAAAGAAGGGCCTCAAACAGAGAATACACTATCTGACATGATTATAATTTAAATTTGAAGAAGGGATTAAATAATTTCCAAATAAGCAAAAGTTGAGGGAATTTGCCTCCCACAAACTGTCTCTACAGTGTATTTTAAAGGGACTGCTCTAGATGGAAGTGCTCCTAAGGATAAACTGCTGTCATCAGAGAAAATAAAACCACAGTAAAGGAAGTAGACCAATTAATTACTAAGCAAATGCAAATTAAATCAACTATCAACAAAGTCAGTCAAGGGATACACAGAGCACAGAATATGACACCTAATATATAAAAAGTGGAGGAAGAAGGAAAAGAAGGGAGAAAAAAAAAGAACCTTTAAATTGTATTTGAACTAGCATAATAAGAGAGTTAAGTTAGACTGTTAGATAGTAAAGAGGCTGCCCTTGACCCTTTGGTAACCACAAATCCAAAGCCTGCAATGCCAGTAAGCACATATCTATTGATAATTATCCAAAATATATAAATGGAGTGAATACACCAATCAAAACACATAGAGTTACAGAATGGATGAAAAAACAAGACCCATCTATATGCTGCCTACAAGAGACTCACTTCAAACCCAAAGACATACACAGACTAAAAGTAAAAGGATGAAAAAAGATATTTCATGAAAATAATAGGAAGAAAAAGCGGGAGTTGCAGTACCTGTAGCAGACAAAATAGACATCAAAACAAAGAAAGTAACAAGAGACAAAGAAGGACATTACATAATTATAAAGGGGTCAGTCCAACAAGAGGATATAACCATTGTAAATATCTACACACCCAACATAGGAACCCCTAATTATGTGAAACAAATACTAACAGAATTGAAGGGGGAAATAGAATGCAATGCATTCATTTTAGGAGACTTCAGCACACCACTCATTCCAAAGGACAGATCAAGCAGACAAAAAATAAGTAAGGAGACAGACACACTGAAAAACACATTAGAACAGATGGACCTAACAGACATCTACAGAACACTCCACCGAAAAACAGCAGGATACACATTCTTCTCAAGTGCACTTGGAACATTTTCCAGAATAGTTCACATTCTAGGACACAAAAAGAGCCTCAGTACATTCAGAAGGATTGAAATTGTACTAACCAGCTTCTCAGACCACAGAGGTATGAATCTAGAAATAAATTATGCAAAGAAAACAAAAAAGCCCACAAATACATGGAGGCTTAACAACATGCTCCTAAATAATCAATGGATCAATGGCCAAATAAAAACAGAAATCAAGCAATATATGGAGACAAATGAAAGCAACATCTCAACACCTCAAAATCCATGGGACACAATGAAGGCAGTTCTAAGAGGAAAGCATATAGCAACACAGGCCTACCTCAGGAAAGAAGAACAATTCTAGATGAACAGTCTAAACTCACAATTGATGAAACTGGAAAAAGAAGAAATGAGGCCCAAAGTCAGTAGAAGGAGGGACATAATAAAGATCAGAGCAGAAATAAATAAAATTGAGAAGAATAAAACAATAGAAACAATGAACCCAGGAGCTTTTTTTTTTTAGAAAATAAACAAATAGATAAACCCTTATCCAGACTTATTAAGAAAAAGAGTGTACACACATAAACAGAATCAGAAATGAGAAAGGAAAAATCACTGTGAACACCACAGAAATACAAAGAATTATTAGAGAATACTATGAAAAATTATGCACTAACAAATTGGATAACCTAGAAAAAAAGGACAACTTTCTAGAAAAATACAACCTTCTGAGGCTGACCCAGGAAGAGACAGAAAATCTGAACAGACCAATTACCAGCAATGAAATTGAATTGGTAATCAAAAAACTACCTAAGAACAAAAATCCTGGACCAGATGGCTTCACCACTGAATTTTATCAAACATTTAGTGAAGACCTAATACCCATCCTCCTTAAAGAAGTAATTCTATTTTAAAAATATACTTAACTGTCTGGACGTATTGCTGTACTCTGAGACGTAAACTTAACCAAAATGATTCTCAAACTTTAGGACATAGGAGTTGCTGTTTAATGTCCCTTTCCTCTATTTTTTTCCCTCTTCATTCCTGGTATACCCACAAGAAAACAAAGCTAACTAACTTCCACACTGCATCTGAAAGACTGCCAGACCTCAGATACTATCACACAAAATGTGAAATTCTCTATGGCTCTGCTTCTGTATTATTGCAGGACAATAGAAAAGAGCAGAGAAAGACAGGAGCTTATCCTTGTATTCCACTAGGAGCCTCATTTTCATTGGCAGAACTTACTACCCTTTTCTTGGAAGATTATGCCATATCTGACTAAGGCTTTCTGACAAAACTTCAGGACAGTAAAAGCCAGGGAAAAAAATTTTCATTTATTCATTATTCTTACTCCTTTTAAGATAGCCCTCCTCTTAAGATAACCCTTATCTGACATCTTAAAAACAGAACAATGAGGACAGTTATGCATGTATTCATAATCTCTATTCTTTTACCCATAGGTATAGACCAAAACATCTCAAATTTTTCTAATGATGAAACAGATCACAGACCAAAGATCAGCCTTATTCCTGATCCTACATTAAGTCCAGAACTAAGTGATGAAATGGATAATGAGCTTTGTGACAGTGGTGAGTCAAATGACACAGCCTCCTACTATCAAGCTTATCCCAATTTTCCACTGCCTCCCCTGCACCCATAACCACACTTCCATTCAAAGGGAAAGTTGAAGAGGTGATCATGAGTGTGAATCTTCTCCACAGAGACAAGCTTGAATAGTAAAACTCATAAGCTGTTCCAGGATGAGGAAACCATTTATCATCTAGTGCAAATACCTGATTCGTGAAAGACTTCCAGGCCTACACTGGAAAGTGACATAACATATAAGCCTACAGTGATTCTGCATCTAACCTAGCACAAAAACCATGCTTTTATAGAAAATGCATTTTTCCTAGGAGAATTACAAGATTCAGTTTTGAACACTTTCTTGCTGTTTTCCTTGAAATTATCTTTAAAGTACAATCTGTGAGATCCTTAGAGCGGCCCTGGAGTCCTGGAAGCCTTTTGGAACCCCTGCTACAGTTTCAGCCAGAGCTCTTGATTTTATTTGCGTATTATCATCAGAAAAAAAAAATCTGCTTTGAAACTTTAAAAATCCCTAATTTCAAGTATGTCTCATGTCCACCCAGCATATCCTCCTAAAAGTCCAGGCCAGGATCTGAGGAGAAGACATTCCTGAGGACAAAGAAAACATCCAAAATTTCTCAAGAGTCCCAAGCTGAAAACGTTAATATTGTTCAATTACCAAGACTTTGCAAGTTGCTTTTCTTTTACTTTCTGTTGCATTCATAGTGTGCTCAGATTTCCATGGAGGAAGATATTATTTAGTTCTAGGCTACAAGTCAAGGGGACCAAGGAAACAGAGATATTAGAATCAGTAGATCTGAATATGAATCCATCAGATCTATGTAGTCTGAAGATTAATCTAAACACAGTGGAAATTCAGTGAGGGATCAGGAATGGGCTTAAAACAATTTCCGATCCAAAGGGCAAGTTGGAGAAACTTGGGGAAACAGATAGAGCCACTGGATACATTCAAGCAAATACATGAAGAAGTGTCTTTTTATCTCAAGCTTCTTCCCTCAATCTTCTTTTTTCCTTTTCTAGTCTTTCCCATATCATTAAATTCACCAATATCCACCTAGTTGCTAAAAACCAAAAAACTTAAAATTATTCTTGAGCTCTACTTTTTCTCATATTCAATAGCTAGTCACTCAGTTTTGTCCATTCAAAATTTAAAATATATCTCTAATCAATTTCCTTTCTCTCAAATCCAGGTTACCACTCTAGAGCAAACCAACTATAATTGCTTACCTGGTAAATGGCAATAGCCTTCTTTCTGGTCTCTCAGCTCCCCTCATTGTACCCCTCCAACTTGCTCTCCATACAACACCTAAAGTAATCTATTAAAATAATGTAAATATGATATATGATCGTGTCACTCTCTGCCTTAGTTATCTTCAATGAATTCCTACTGCAGTTGAGATAAGATACAAAATCTTTAATTTTACAACAAGGTAATGCATGATATAGCCAATGCCAAACTCAGCCTTACCTCTTGCAAATTTCTTCTTACTTACTGCTATTTTTACTGGACACCATTAATTTTCATAAAACTTGCCCAAATCTTTTACACTGCAGTTTTTCTCCACATAATACTCTTTCTCTTTGGAATTCTCCTCCATCCTTCAATTATCAACCTAAATGTTACTTTCTCAGAAGTATTTTTCTTGCCCTTCTAATTCTAAATCCCTGTAATAGTATATTCCAGACACATTTTTCTTCATGGCACTGACCACAATGTATATATTTGTGTTCAATTTTCATCTCTCTCCTTTAATAAATCACAAGCTCCAAGAAGTCAGGAGTCAGGTATTTTATTCACTTGTGTGTACCCATCAATGAGAACATTGTTGACATGTATCAATACTGTCAAATGACTAATTAATTGAAAGAATCAATGAATGAATAAATAAAATAAATAGAAAGGTAACAAATATACAGTTGATATACACCTGAAAAACTCAGGGAAAGCCTTTTCAATCTTCCTGGCTCCTGCAACTTCCATCAATTTGTTTCCTTATCCCCTATGAAAATTATAGAAAAAAGGTACGTCCACTCATTTGATTGACATCTCCTCAGATATTTGTAAGCAATTCTTGTTTCTGAATTCTTTCATCTTTAGTAAGATTCATAAACCTTGCATGGGTTTAATACATATTTCTTTGATATCTGCTATGTGCAAGGGACTTGCTTGATTTAATGGGAAATGAAAGAATAGATCATGTACCCTGTTTTCAGATAACCTAAGAGACATAGAAACAAACACACTTCAAACTAAAAGGTGACTTTTATTTTAAGGCACTTCAAAAGACCATATTACTCCTAGCGTGGGAGTGGCCAGAGAACTTCATGGAACAAAGAGTACTTGAGCTGAACTTTTTAGGACAGGTAAAAGTTTAATAGTGTGGGGGAAAGATAATGGCATTCCGGGAAAGAAAAGAGTGTGACAAGATGCACCTGGTTAGAAAACATGGCGCATGTTTTAGAAACAGAAAGGAACTCAGTTTTCATGGAGCATATGTTATGAGAAACAGTAAGATAGAACTGGAAAGCAGGGGTGATAGCAAATTTTGGAGGCCATTGATTCCAAGGTTTTAGATTCTATTTATAGAGAATGAAAATCTATTGAAGCTCTTTTGCACATAGCAATTTAAAAGATTAAACTAGGGCATGATAAACAATTGCATTAAGTAGGGAGACCCTGGACCCCTGGGCAAGGAGGTTTTATTGAGATGGTTGCTCTAATCAATCTCCTTTCTAATTGCTTAGAAAATGGTACTACAGACCCAAATAGGATGTGGCGGAGGAAATGAAAAGAGAAGCAAAGTTAGCCCTTGGTTGTGATAAATCTCAGGCATGCTCTACATTCTGTGAGACTTCTCCAGTGGAATTGAGCCTCAACTGGCCAGAGCAGTAATGTGTTCCATAGTATTTCCTTCATTAGCTTCTTTCCCTTTTTTGTTTCCCTTCTGAAACTTCTCTTCCAGTTTTTCCTAGAATCACCTCCCAAATATGCTGCTTGCTTTCACATCCTTGATTCAGAATTTGTTTCTGGGAAAACCCAACCTAAGTCAGATGATATTAATAATAATAGAAAACACAAAAATTATGGCAAGTTGATAATAGGAGTTGGAAGGAAAGGATCACCATTGATTTTTGACATTTTGAGTGGAATCAGAATTTTTACTATTACCCATACTTAGCTGAATCAAATCATGCAAAACATAAATTATAATTTGAATTGATAAAATAAACAAATATTTATAAGTGATGCCAAAACTGTGAGAATTTTGCATCTGCAAATATTTACAACTGTGGATTTAAGTGTTGTTATTAAGCATTCTTTTTCCATAAAACTGATTAAAAAGCAAAACAGATGAGGGTTGTGGTTTATACACATACCAATACAGTTCAAGACTGAACTCCAAAGATCCTCTGAAATGACTTCATTTTTAATAGGAAAAACAGGACCATAAGACCCCCTCCTTTTTATTAACATATAGCAAATAAAAGTCCAACAGAATCAAAGTTAAATGTAAAATCTGTAGCCATCAGGAGAACATAAAAAAAAAGTAAAAGTCAATATTTGATCTATAAGTTGGGGAGGAATTTCTGAAACATAAAAGTGACTAAAGTATAAGTTACAAAGTAAGACATTAGTATATTTAATTACATAGATACTTTTTAAATATAAAAATGAAATATAATTAATCAACTGAAAAAGTTTCAGCATATATTACATACAAAGGGCTACTGTCTCAATGTAAAGAGTTTTTGTAAATCAATAAGATGAATGCTTCAACTATGAAAGAGTAAAAGACATAAATAGGATACCAATAGAAAGAAAATACAACTGAATAGCATATGAAAAAGTGTTAATTAAAAAAATTTCCATTTTGCTTATTAAATTGATAAAATTTAAAAATAATAGTGCCTGAAAATTTCACAGATTACTATCCTCATGCATTCTGGGAATGAGTATAAGTTGGCATGAATCAGCATTCCTTCATCCACTCCTCCAAAGTTCAAAGGTTTTTATCATAGCTTATTAGATGGCAAAACCAGACTTGAACTAAAATGAGGTTACTTATAGTTTTTATGTATTCCACTTAGAATATTAATACATTTTTCTTTGGGAAATATTAATGTATTTAATTGGCTGTGTCTCCCCATACCTAAAGAAGGATGTTACCTAATATATGGTAAATGCAATATATTATCTCTCTGAAATCACAACTTTAAGAATTCAGAAACATATATAACTCTAAGGTTAAGGAACTATGCACCTGGACTTTTAATTTTTGAGAGGAG